>JASDQU010739839.1:72628-88264 GCA_032191745.1 Picea mariana
AGTTCCCCTTCGTACAAGTGTCATTCATCCCCCACATTCCTCCAATAATTATTTTATTTAATTTATTAATTTGTCTTATTTCCCTCACCCACCTAGAGTTACTCCTAAATTTACTCCTAGGTGTCCCTAGATTCCCTTATAGGTTTTAAAGACTTTCCCTATAATGAAGTTGCTAATTTAGTTCAAGTTAGAAGGTTCTTAAATGTAGATTCTTTACTAAGTTGACCTTCCTCTTTTTCCCTTAAGTTCCCCATCTTTCCCTTTTCACGTTACCTCATTTCCCTAGTTTCCTAAATTTTACAATTCCCCTCTTTCCCCTTTTTATTAGAGCTAAAAACAACAGTTGTGCAATTTAACCTCTTTTCCTTTTGTTATTAATTCAATATCTTTTTACACTTTCACAAGTTAAATAATTAAATTCTTCTTTAGCTTTTATATCCACAGATTTTATTTACGTTCTTACTCTCTTCATTATACTCAAAAATTTATGAAGACCACAATTGTTACTTAAGTAGTTTTTACTTTAACTTTATTATTTTATTTTTATAGAGATATTTTCTTAAGGGTAGACAAAATTTTACCCCCTAGCCAAGTTTTAGACTTAGAACTTAGATTCTGGACTGGGAGACATTTAATTAGGGGAGTTTTTTTAAACTTTCTTAATGTGTTAATTGTCTTAGGGCCATATAGGTTCATTCATTTATCATCATCAACGCGACGTGCCCTTCAGGACGCACTACGTGCTCCAAGGGTGCCACTCGCCTCTTTTGTTTCTTTGCGCGACATGCCCTTTAGGATGCACTACGTGCTCCAAGGGTACCACTTGCCTCTTGACTGATTGGTAGACATGAATAACCCCTGGAGTCAAGACTCCACCAGGTGAACTTGTGGGAGACTAAGGTCTTCTAAGGAATAAGGCCCCCGCCTTATTGTGTGCCCCTCAGAATCATCGTGAGAGATTGTCACAGTCTATCCTCATGGCATCGTGGGTCCCCTCGAACTAGGTAATCGTTAACCTACAGTTCAAGACATGGTGGGAGTGCTAGTGGGCTGTGGTAGGGCTACCGTCCACACCTCTCCCCCAACCTCTCTGGAAGTCGTGTGTGGCCTCTTTACTCCATATGTGAGTCTGGTCGGAAAGCTATCGTCAACTTGCATCACCAACAAATCATGTCATAACATATCCACATCATATCATCTAATCATATGTATGAATAGCACAGTAAGACAATCAAACCCTAATAGCACACTTCCTGACTCAATCCGGAGTCCAAGGGGTTCCATCGATGCCTCTGCATCTTCAAGGTCCAAAACCCTGCACACTCAGTAAAACTGAGTCAATAGCACCTGTCTATGTCAATGCAGTAAAACAACATGTCATCTACCCATAACGCATAAATATCAAAGTCAATGTGTTAATAGCATAATGATCTGGATCACTTGTGCGAAAGTGTCCTCAAAGAATAAGTTTTCTTAGTGTGTCAAAGTGGGATGTTACATACACCCCCTCTTGGTCTAAACTTCATCCCGAAGTTTCTCAGTATAAATGTTGAAATAAGTGTGTCACAGTATCATATGTCTATCTATCAAACAAAAATGGAAACTACTGGCGCATATCATATGCGTCCTCCTAGGTCATCGAGTGCAGACTATAATTGTCCCACTAGACCTTGACCTAATCTACCGTTCAACATCGTAACTTTCGAATGCGATGATCTAAGATGCGGACTGGCTTAGGTGTGAGCACTCCCTTGTCCAATACGTGCAAGGAACTCATGTCAATAACATGTGTAGGATCACTAATATAATGTCTCAAAACAGATACATGAAAAACATCATGCATATCCCTCAAGGAATCGGGCAAGGCTAGTCGATAGGCCATGGGCCCCTTTCTCTCCACAATCTTGAAAGGTCCCACAAACCTAGGAGAGAGTTTATCTCCCTTTCCAAACTTCATCGAACTCTTATGTGGTTTAACCCGCTAGAAGACTCGAACGCCGACCTTGTAACTAAAGTCGACTCGGTGCGCATCGGCATAAGACTTCTGTTGATCCTGCACTTCTTTAATCCTATGTCTTATGGTTTGCATTTTCTCTTCCATTTCTTGGATCGCTTCTGGTCCCACCAGGACCCTATCCTCAAGACGATCCCAACTTAAGGGCATCTGACATGGTCGTCCGTAAAGAAACTTGAAAGGCACCATCTTAATGGTGATCTGGTAACTATTGTTGTAAGCGAACTCTACTAGAGGCAAGAATTCTTCCCAATGCTTTTGTTGGTCCATCACATATATGGAAAACATGTCCTCCAAGTTTTGGTTCATTCATTTAGTCTGTTCGTCAGTCTCTGGGTGATACACAGTACTAAAGTTAGGTTGGGTTTCCAAGGCCTCTTGGAAAGTCATCCAAAATCGTCAAGTAAACACCGATCCTCGATTGGATATAATCCTCTTAGGAACGCCATACAGGCTCAAAATCTCACTGATGAAAACTCTAGTTATGTCAGGTTCCTGATACATTGTATGCATAGAAATAAAGTGAGCACTCTTCTTCAGAGTGTCTACTACTACAAAAATTGAGTCATGTCTCCTTGCCATCAGTGGCAATCCAACAATAAAATCCATCGAAATAACCTCCCATTTCGATTCTGGAATGGCATGTGGTTGAAGTGATCTTGCTGGGTCTCTATGTTCATCCTTTACCTATTGACACTCTAGACATATGGCCACATAGTTGACTATGTCGGCCTTCATTCCCTTCCATAAGAATAAGGGTTTAAGGTCTGCCCTCATCTTCGTGACTCCCGGGTGAGCCATGTAAACCGCTCTATGAATCTCGTCCAGGATCAACATCGTCAACTCATCATTTGGTTATAGATAAATCCGAATTTTAAACCTCAACAACCCATCACTATAAAAAGAAAATCCCTCATATCATGGTACCATCATTGTGTTTTGTCCAATAAAACCCTCAACCTCTTTGTACCAGTCGTCGTCATGCTGTAAAGTTTTAATCTTTTCACATAGATTCGTCTGAAGAGGCAACATCAAAAATATGTGTGGCCTCCGAATCAAAGCATCTGCCACTCGGTTCACTGTTCCCTTTATGTAAGTAATATCAAAGTCATACTCTCCAAGTAATTCCGACCAATGCCATTATCGCGCGTTCAGGTCGCTTTGCATAAAAATGTGTTGTAGTCCACAATGATCAGTATTTAGTTAAAATTTTCATCCAACAAGATAGTGTCTCCAAACTGTCAAGGCATATACGATGGCTAATAACTCCAAATCATGCGCCACGTAGTTCTCCTCATGCCTTCTCAGTTTCCTCGAAATGTAAGCAATCACTCGTCCGTCTTGCATCAATACTTCGCGTAAACCTTCCTTGGATGAGTCAGTGCATACCAAGAAGTCTGCATCCATGTCAGGGACCTTTAGTATCGGCATTGTTGTTAACAACTCCTTAAGCCTCAGAAATGCTCCCACGCATTTCTCGGTCCAAACAAACTTATTGTTTTTCTTCTACAATTCCATGATCGGATTTGCTATCTTCGAAAATCCCTCAACAAACCGTCGATAGTATCCTGCTAAAACCATAAAGCTACGCACTTATGTGACGTTCGTCGATGCAATACATTCCTTAATAGCCTCGACCTTGGATGGATCCATGGTGATTCCTTCGCCAGAGATGACATGCCCTAAATAGTGAATCCTCGATTGATAAAAAGAGCATTTGGACAATTTCCCATACAATTTGTGCTAACGCAAACACTGTAGTACCAAGCGCAAGTGATCATCATGCTCCTCCGTCGTATGAGAGTAAATCAAAATATCGTCAATGGACACTTGGATGAACTTGTCCAAGTACTCACGAAACATCCCGTTCATCAAACTCATAAATACCCCTAGGGTGTTTGTCAGTCCAAAAGGTAAAGCAGTAAACTCGTAATGTCCAAACCTCATCTTAAAGGTGGCCTTAGGGATATCATCCTCCTTGATTCGTAACTGGTGATATCCTGATCATAAATCGATCCTAGAGAACACCGTCGAACCCTTCATTTGATCAAAGAGATCATCAATTCTCGGCAAGGGATATTGGTTCTTGATCGTGGCCTTGTTTAGTTGACAGTAGTCAATGCAAAGCCTCCACGATCTGTCTGTCTTTTGTATGAAAATAACCAGTGCAACCCACGGTGACACGCTAGGATGTATCAGTCCTAGGTCCAACAACTCCTTCAGTTGCATTTGCAACTATTGTAACTCTGGGGTTGACATTTGATAAGGCATTCTTTCTATCGGTTCAGTCCCTAGTTTTAGGTCTATGGTAAACTCTAATTCCCTCTCCAGTGACATCCCAAGTAACTCCTACGAAAACACGTCTGCAAACTCTCTCACCACCGGAAGGTCTTCAAGACTTTCTGATACTCCCTTCTCATTTAACGCAAGGATCACATAAATCTTACACCCCTTGCGCATGCTCTTCTGAAGTTGCAAGGAAGAGATGAACCTCAGGGAAACTCACTGGTTTCGTCCTACAATCACACATCTCTTACCCCCGTCATTGACCAAGCTCAACCATTTTTTCTTATAGTTCAACATCGCCTCATGCGATTCCGAACAATCCATACCAATCATGACATCATAAGATCCTAGGATCATGATGTACAGGTTATCCCTTGTGACAAACTCTCCCAGGTTAAGGATATAGTCTGTAACCTTTCCTCCAACCTTTTATTTGGCTCCTGAATCCATCTCCATGAAGCTAAACTCATCCTGTTCGACTGCCTTTACCTTAATCCTTTTTAGCATTGCATCAGAAATGAAACTCTCGGTAGAACTAGGATCTATCAAAATACTAAGAATTTGGTCAGTGATAGTACCTGTTGTCCTGAGCACAGTCAACTGGTGCTCTGCTTGGAAGTTATTCACTACTGCATGAACTTGATGGGCCTTGCCCATATCTCCCATGGTAGTGGGTCCTGTTGATCCAGACGCTAGAGTCCTCTCCACAAGATAGTTGCACCAGTAGTGTGGCTCCTCACACCTCCAACACCCCGTCTTCGGCCCAGTAGTCCTGGTACCCGAAGTAGAAGATGACGACCCACCGGCCTAGAACCCTGGTCCATTCTACTGAACANAGTGCTGTTGTGTTCCAGATGGAACCTGCTCTGTTGGTCTCGCTGGAGTCCTGGTCTGACCCCCACTGATAAGCTCCTCCTCTGCTATAAGGGCCTTCTGGATGGCATCATGCAAGGTTTGAGGCATCAAAATCCTAACCTTTGCAAGCAGGCTGTCGTTAAGGCTGAACATGAACCTGTTGACCTTAAGTTTTTTAGTGTTAAGGTGCAGAGCGTACCAGAGCAGCTCCATAAAATGGACCTCGTACTCAGGCACCGTACGACCTCCCTATTGTAAGGCGTTGAACTCATTGAGCTGACGCTCAATTAATTCCTCTGAAAGGTACCTCTCTCAGAACTGTTCCTCGAACAATTCCCATGACACATCTTCGACGACCATGTTCAGTTGCAGTAGGAGTGTCTTCCACCATAGAAGAGCTCTCCCCTTTAGTTGAAAGACCGCCATGTGGACCTTCATGTTGGACGTATAATCGTGAAGTGTGAAGCACATCGCCATGTTCTCCAACCATGCCTCGATGGCTGCATCGTCCGGGGCACCAAAGAACGTAGGAAATTTGACTTTCTCGAGTTCACGGTGAATACTACTAGTACCGACCGAAGCGCACAGCAGAACCTCAGTGGGTGCCACCGCCCTAGCCTCATCTATGTCCAAACGGTTGATCAGTGCCTCGGACATGCACTGAAAAGATCTCATCATCCTGAGTACATCACCAATTGCTAACTGCTCCTGTCCGAGAACCAACTCATCTCCCTAAGGGTTAGACCCCTCAGGTGTGGATGCTACTGGAGGCATCGCGCCTCCTCCTCTGCCTCCACGACATCCTCTAACCATGATTACCTGCACACACACAATCAACTCGATTAGCAACAGTATAACCAAATCATGTCAACAAAAGCTGTAGCGATCCCAAGTCGCAGGTTGAACCTGGCTCTGATACCATATGTAACGAACCTCCTCGTTACGATGATAAACCTCTTATCACAAGTAAAAGTTTTTTTTTTTTTTTATATGTGTGTGCATTGTGTACAAGGGTAAAAACACATTTGACTCTGCGTTGCCACTCAAAGACAAACATGATGCATAAAATGATGAACACAACATGATGACCTAAGATGTACATCAAGTATCTGCATGCAATCAACGACAATCAATCGACAATTAAATAAGACTAACTACTCGTCCATCCTACCCTACAATGGTTAGGACCTCTAGGACACATAAGCAATGCTCAAGCCCAGGTTCCCATCAATTTTGACCATTTAAGGTCTCAGGGCTAGCTACTGTTCTGGGGAACAAGGAGGTGTCTACATCCCACTAACACAATCCAGACCAAAACTAAATATGCTAAAACAACAAACATCAATGACGATCACTGCGCAATAAATTTCTATGAATCAAGACACATCACAAGAATTCCACAGCGTGAGAGAATTTGATCACTGAATCCATGATGTAACGACATAAGTGCGTGCACAATGAAATCAACCTTATTTTAATTCCAAATGCAAAGGTAGTCATCTACTTTACTTCAAGGCACCATCTAAATCAACAATAAATAGAATCAATTAAGTCAGTCGGAACTTCGCCAAGGTTTGAAGCATAAGTAACATAGTTGTAAGCTAACTAGAATGAATAAAATTATAAATAATCCATTTAGCAATGGACACTAAATGCAACCAGTTCTATCAAGGTGAAAATGCAACCCAACTTTAAGCCAACATTTCTTCCAACTAGCATTTTCTTTTGATGACAAAAGCATCCATTTCAACTAGAATGCTACCATTAAATAAACAAAGAAGTGATCTCAAGGCCCTCATCATCGACAATTAGTATTGCATTTAAGGACATGGTGAATAACAGATAATCGGGCAGTCATCATAAAGCAAGTGACAGGGCATAAGATGAAGCTGCAGCTGAATTAGGCCTTTAATAATTTGCACTATTGGGTAAGAGTAAAAGTAAGGACTTCGGGCCAGGGTTAAACTGAGGCAACTATATACCACTTGCATTTAAAATCACATAAGTCTTATCCATAATTGAATTTTGTGTCGATGAAGTTGGAACTGTTCCGTCAAAAGTTTGAATCCCATGTTAATTTTTATAAAGAGCATAGATTCTTTACCGTTACATTTATCCTAGCAATAATCAAACATTTGCAGCATCAAGGAAATCGATGTATAAAGAATAATCTTCTTAATCATTGGAGAATCACTTTATTTATATCCATTCAATAATTAAAAAACCAACAACTACTAAAATATCGGTAATTCAATCGATGGCAAGAAAATATCAATAAATTCGTCCCCAAAAATTTAAAACTATGATCGACTACTATCTAGACCATCAATGCAAAATTTTCGTTGTTAGAAAAAGTGAGGAAAGGAAAAGCATGGGTACAGGCCACGCTTTTGAAGGAATTTCGAGTCCCCTAAAAGAAACTTTGCCACGCAGCAAAGGGAACAGACGGTCATGTTCAAAGACAAAATCGCCAGAATGAGAGACACCTCGGGAAAAACTCGCAGAGGTATTTAAGCATAATTATGTAGATAGAATATTACCCAAAAGAAAACATGTAATGTTAAACTTATTTACCCAACAACTAAATCATGTTTTCGAAGAAAAAGGAAGGTAGTTACAGTCTAAAACCCCGACACCCCAAATTCTTCATTGAATTCTCAATTTATTGACCAAAAGAAGGTAAGTTGTATCCACAAGGGGATAGCAATTGCTTAGTGGGGAAATTAGGTTGCCAGGGTTAGTTTTATTAAAATAAGGGAATACAAGAAATTTTTTTTTTCCTGATGTTCATTCACATCGACAATCTTCAAATAAAAAAAAATCAACAGTTAAAGTTATCATGATTTAAGGATGGCATATTTTCTGTTAGACCAGGATTCCTTTATCCCAGCCAAGGCGACATATCGATCAAATTTCACCATTTAAAAAAAAATGACACACCTGTCTTATCATCCAGGCTGAACGAAAATCTTAACCAAAAACCGCTACCACCTTACTATCAACAATACAATTTTCAATTAATGGAATGGAAGTCAATAGGCATTTAACTCTGCAGGGTAAGTTCGCCAGGCAAGGGCAGTAGATCACGGAGCTAAAGTCACCCTCTGCATAAGGAAAACGTGGATAAAAATGCCAATGAAATACCAGACGATGGGATAGGTTTAAAGGAGTCTCAGCCTGGCATTGGATGTAAATTCTAGCACACAGAGGTGAATTGAAGGGTGTTAGAAAAGGAAAACACAACACAAGCTAAAAATTAAATAAGAGTCAGCAAGGAAGGAGGCAACGATTACTAAGTCGCGCAATAGGTAGATGATTCTGTGTGGCAAAAAGGAAAAAAAACCATTGCATTCACCCAGAAATCAACATAGCGCATTACTCTGTAAACATACGAGGAAATGAAAAAGGAAGCATACGTAGCCATACATCAACGAATCATAGTCAAAGAAATTCATTATCACCGGTAAGCAAGGCTATAATGGTAGCCCAACGATGGGTAAATTTAAACAGAAGGGAGGTTGCTGGGTAATTTCACCCCAAGTCAATGAGATATAAATCAAAACGTCGGTCTTCCCAGCAAGTTGTAAATGAAATATCAAGAAAGAGCAACGCGAAAAACAACAAAAACAAAAAACGCAGAGCTGGACATTCCAACAATACACCTCCTTCAAGCATGCCATTCACGGAAGGTCCCACGAGATATTAAAGGAGTAAAAGGATTTAACACTTAAACAGAAACATGTCTAAAGTATTGGATCAGTTGAATGTTTGACTAAAAAAGGATAGAATGAATGACGAGAATATAGACTTACAGGAACAATCAACGAGTAGACGACATTCCATCACGTCCTTCGATCTGTTAAAATGCAAAACCCATAAGCAGCAATATAACTCGCTCAAGAATGCATTACGTGGATATGTCCAATGAGGTATAAACATGAAGGAAAAATGAGATAATACTAGGTATAACATGCCCAATTCTTTTATAATCATTATTCAGATCCAAGCATAACTTCCTAATGCATTCTACTCTACCAAAGAAACGAGTGTACCTTTGCCTTATCACCAACCTTGAATGACATTTGCGCGCTCTATGCCGCTCCTGCTCGCCGATCGTCGAGACTACACTGGCACCTCCCAACCAATGCTAGGGGTACTCTACTTCCCCCTTAGCCCCCTGAGCTGCAAAGGAGCCACACGCTATCTAGATGGTACGTCTAGCTCCTAGCTCGCCTCGCAAGGCTGAGCTAACACTCCTCTCCGAGCTAGAAATTCGCAACTCCCACAAGTAAATCAGTCAAGTCACAATTCCTGCAATGTAACATTACGCTAACCATCGATTTGTGTCTTCCTTCTCCTCCCTCTCTTTTATAGAGTTTTAGAACTTCCAAACTTTCCCTAAATCTCATTTAATTTAAGTTTTAATAAAAAATTTCTAAAAATTCTCCTTCGTATAAGTGTCACTCATCCCCCACATTCCTCCAATAATTATTTTTGTTAATTTATTAATTTGTCTTATTTCCCTCACCCACCTAGAGTTACTCCTAAATTTACTCCTAGGTGTCCCTAGATTCTCTTACAGGTTTTAAAGACTTTCCCTATAATGAAGTTGCTAATTTAGTTCAATTTAAAAGGTTCTTAAATGCAGATTTTTTACTAAGTTGATCGCCTGCTTTTTACCTTAAGTTCCCCATCTCTCCATTTTTATGTTACCTCCTTTCCCTAGTTTCCTAAATTTTATAATTTCCCTCTTTCCCCTTTTTATTAGAGCTAAAAATGATAGTTGTGCAATTTAACCACTTTTCGTTTTGTTATTAATTCAATATCTTTTTACACTTTCACAATTTAAATAATTAAATTATTCTTTACCTTTTATATCCATAGATTTTATTTACATTCTTACTCTCTTCATTTTACCCAAAAATTTATGAAGACCACAATTATTACTTAAGTGGTTTTTATTTTAACTTTATTATTTTATTTTTATAGAGATATTTCTTAAGGGTAGACAAAATTTTACTCCTAGCGAAGGTTTTAGACTTACAGCTTTGATTCTAGACTGGGCGACATTTAATTAGGGGAGTTGTTTTAAACTTTCTTAATGTGTTAATTGTATTAGGTCCATCTAGGTTCGTTCATTTATCATCATCAACGTGACGTGCCCTTTAAGATGCACTACGTGCTCCAAGGGTGCCACTCGCCTCTTTTGTTTATTTGCGTGACGTGCCCTTCAGGATGCACTACGTGCTCGAAGGGTGCCACTCGCCTCTTCACTAATTGGTAGACATCAATAACCCCTGGAGTCAACACTCCATGAGGTGAACTTGTGGGAGACTAAGGGCTTATAAGGAATAAGGCCCCCGCCTTATTGTGCGCCCCTTACAGTCATTGTGAACGACTGTCGCAGTCTACCCTCAGGGCATCGTGGGTCCCCTTGAACTAGGTAATCATTCACCTACAGTTCGAGCCACGGCGGGAGTGCTAGTAGGTTGTGGCAGGGTTGTTGTCCACACCTCTCCCCCAACCTCTCTGGTAGTCGTGTGTGGCCCCTTTACTCCATATGTGAGTCTGGTCGGCAAGCTATCATCAGCCTGCATCACCAACAAATCATGTCAGAACATATCCACATCATATCATCTAATCAGATGTACTAATATCATAGTAAGACAATCAAACCCGAATAGCACACTCCCTGACTCGATCTGGTGCCCAAGGAGTTCCATCGATGCCTCTGCATCCTCAAGGTCCAAAACCCTGCACACTTAGTAAAACCGAGTCAATAACACATGTCTATGTCAATGCAGTAAAACAACATGTCCTCTACTCGTAACGCATAAATATCAAAGTCAATGTTTTAATAGCATAATGATCTGGATCACTTGCAAGAAAGTGTCCTCAAAGAATAAGTTTTCTCAGTGCGCCAGAGCAGGATGTTACACAAATAATGTATGTATGTGCATTCAAGATCACTTATGTTTATATGATGAAGGAATATATAAAAAAAAACTTGATTATATGTAATATGAATTTGCATCCTATGTTGAAAGATGAAATATTTAAATGGTTTTTGAAGAATGACTTAAAATATTGTCATATTTGTGTTTTCTACATGGAAAGATTATATGAGATCATCTATTCCACTAGATAAAGAGGAGATAAGTATTTTCTGGAAGAATGGTTTTTAAAATGGAGATTAGTGAACTTTCATAGATATAATTAATTTCTTGGAAGAATGGCTTAATGTGGAGATTTATGAGTCCTTTAATTTGAAAAAAAAATTAAGGGCATTTGATTATATGAGAACATATATTCCAGTACAGAAGAGGACATAAGTACTTTATTGTTGAGGAGATGTGTATTTTACTGTTGATTAAATAATGAGATGTGTATTTTACTATTTAGTAAATAAGGAGATATGTATTTTACTGTTGAGTAAACACATGGCATGAGAGTTTCACCTCAAAGATCTGGGACTTTATCCACAAAGAGATAAGTATTTTATTGGAATAATGACTTTATATGGATATTTTTTATTTTTCTGCATACACAACTATATTTATTTTCACGGTATTATCAAACTCTGAACACTAAAATTGGTTACCAAGAACACAATTTTTCTCTTTAAAAATTTGTAAGATTTTAGATAAGATTTTACATTGTTTAGATCATGTATGTTTAATATGGAAAGTAACTATTTTGGAAGTTTTGAAACTTCCTGATGTAAGTTTGGTTTAAAAAAAGTGCCAAAAAAGTGTAATAAAAAGAGAGTGATGATCTTAAATATGTGAAATTCCGCTTGGTTATGTTATTATTTCTTATTGTTTATTTAATATTTAGTTAAATATGTTTAAAATATTTCCTAATAGAGTATATATGTTAATATGTTTTATTGGTTTTTATTTTTTATTTTTTTAATTGTTACAGATGTTTACATTATATTTGGTGAAAAATGTGTTTACATTATATTTGGTGGAAAGGAGTATGTTGGAGAATGAGACTTAACTCGTTTGGTATGTATGCCATTTTTTCTTTAATAATAAATTGTTTTATTTATCTAAAATGGTACATGTGTACATTTTATTTTAAATTTGTAGATATATTTTATCTTAAATTTTAAAATTTTGAATTCCACAAATGGTTTTTTTTTTCATGTATGAAGTGATCTATTTTAAAGTGATGGCTTAGAGTCCAAAATTTTGGAGTTAAATTTTTGAATCGAGCTTCTTAGTTTTTTTTATGATCCTAAAATGGATGTGGAGCCTATGTATTTGGCGGTGTAACTATTCAAACTTTTATTATATATATATATGTGTGTGTGTGTATGTGTGTGGATCTGGAATTCAAAATATCATTTTATTGTTTGATATTTGATTTCTCTTATATTGTTTAGGATGGTGGAATATATTGTTTATTGTTTCATCTTTAATTTCTCGTATATTGTTTATGATGGTGAAATATATTCTTTATTGTTCATTTATAAATAGTCAATAGCTTATAATTTCATTTTTTATGATGGTGAAAGGATAATTTATGTTTTATTGTCAGCGAATAATTTCAATTTTTATGATATGGTAAAAGATTAATTTATGTTTTATGATACTGTGTTGAAATTAAAAATGTTTTATTTCATTTTATTTATAAACATCATTGTACTATGTCAATTACAACTTATAATTTCAATTTTGTTTGATTTGCAAATATGGCTGAATAGTCAAACATATCATCAAATTATAATCAAGTTATAATAAAATTATCATCAAATTATAATAAAGTTATTGTTAACAAAATTATTTTAAAGAACAAGTGGATGTCTTATTTTAAAAAGGGATACCTTTCCAAAGGTCTATGTGGGTTGTTAGTCCTAGGAATTGATAAACTTTTTGAAAGGATTTATCCTAATGGTTGTTGATTTTGCTGCTATTAATGTTCTTCTTTTTTTTGTTCCTTGTTTTAATTTTGTTGCATATGTGCATATTCCAACAAACAAATGTTCAATTTGGATGAAATGTCACTAAAATGCATTTTCTTGGAATATGTTGATAATGAGTTAGGTTACCAGTTTTGGGATCCTCTAAAAAGGAGAAATATTAGAAGTAGGAATGTCATTTTTAATGAAGAACAAGTAGTAACAAAAGTGTGGATATGCACAATGTTTTTGAAATTCAAGAACAAGAAGAAAATCAGCCACCATTACAAGAAGATATTGTTGGAAATAATGAGAAGCCATTGCAACAAAATTAAAATAAAGAACCAAAAAAAGAAGAACATTAATAACAACAAAATCAACAGCCATTACGAGAAATCCTGCCACAAAATTTATCAATTCCCAGGTCTAACAGGCCACATAGGCCTTCAGAAAGGTATCCCCCTTCATAATGTATTTTATTTACTGATGAAGGTGAGCTTGTTTGAGTTTAGGAAGCATGCGAAGAAGAAAATAGTATCAAATGGTGAAAGGATATATGAAAGAAGAGATAAAATCCCTACACGATAATATGATGTGGGATTTGGTTGAATGGAAAAAACGAAGAAAGTTTTTAAAGAACAAGTGGATGTATTGAATAAAACACAAAGGCAATGAAAATCAGTAAGGATTTAGAGCAAGGCTAGTGATGAAAAAATTTGTGCAAGAGGAAGGTATTGATTTTACACAAATTTTCTCTCTTGTTGTCAAAATGTCATCAATAAAAGTAGTACTTGGTCTTGTCGTTGCTCTAGATTTAGAATTAGAGAAATTAGATGTCAACGTAGCCTTCCTCCATGGAGATTTAGAGGAAGAGATCTATATGGAGAAGCCAAAAGGATTTATTCAAAATGATAGAGAAAATTCGGTTCTGAAGCTGAAGAAGGGTCTCTTTGGGACGAAACAAGCCCCTCGTCAATGGTATAAGAAAATTGAATCTTTTATGCATTGTCATGGTTCTAAAAGGTTAAATGTAGATCATCGTATACATATCAAAAGGGATAAAAAATGGAAATTACATTGTCTTATTATTATATATTGAAGACATGTTGATTATCAGAAAAGATAAGATGATGATTAAACGGGCTAAAATAATAATTAAACAATGCCTTTGTGTTGACACCCTAAACTTTTGGAAAGAGTGTGTGTGCACCACAAGTTAGTATTGTGCACTCGGCCAAGAGTTTGCACTACGTGACACTAAGATGTGGTGCATGAGCCAACTAGTGATCTGTTATCTTTTCCAACCTGTTTTGTACTGCTCAGAAAGATTTGGAGAGATCTCATGCATAACAAATCCTAGAATATCTTTAGTAATGATTGTAACTATTTTGTAACAACCCTGCTGCTCACGGTTGAGGTTGTGGGTGAGCTCGCAAGGTTATTATGATTACCACGCTAAAATATACATAAGCAGAATTAGTGTCAATATGTAAGCATTGGGTTTTAGGTTAACAATGATTTCATCATTATGTTAGATATAGATGAGTTAGAGATCCCTCTACGCATTGTAGTATTGATTTTGCACTAGTTTTTTTGAGATATTACGTGAATATAAGAGAGAAATTAGATCGATATAGTAGCATTTTGTCAGTCTCTTTTTAACTATGAATTCTCTTTGAGCAGGCTTCGACCATTTGTGGATTAACATGTACATGAATTATGTCGATATTAATAAATGAAGCATGAATAAAATTTGTCTCTGTATCTTATGGATTTTGGTTGGAATGTATGTCTCACATTATGTAATATTTTTTGGAGAACATATGTGGATGTTAGGAATGAATATGAAATGAATACATGGATACAAGTTGAATGTATCATTTTTTTATTGTTACTCTATGAATTGCAGGAAACCTATGGTCTTCGTTATTTTAGCGGCGTCTCTGATGAGATAAGTGCATGGTGGTCGATAGGCACTATGCAGAAGGTAAGTGCATGTTGGATAGGCACTATGCAAGGTTAGAGTATGACTTAGAAGTAAATTGTTCATAAAAAACGTAATAATTAGACAAATTAGACAAGTCAAAA
Organism: Picea mariana; assembly: GCA_032191745.1. Lineage (NCBI taxonomy): Eukaryota > Viridiplantae > Streptophyta > Pinopsida > Pinales > Pinaceae > Picea > Picea mariana. Next base: position 87,778 of record JASDQU010739839.1, read on the forward strand.
CATTAAGGTAGGATGAGATATATAGGTTGTACCTAAAATTGATTTAGAATATTCAAAGGAGATTAATGCACAAATGCCTGAGTAAAAACCAAAGTACGAAACATTTGGACCCCACAGGTGGATTCTAATACATTGAGGAAAATGGTTGAGAGGTAGGTAGTTAGTGATAGGATAGGTGATGATAGCATGGGGAACTAGAATCAGTTATGGAAATAATCCCCCATGGCACACTAATAGTTATGGTAGTAGAACCTATCGTTGGTCGGAATTAACATTGAGCACATTCATAGATAAACAAATACGTAGCTGGGTATCATGGGGTAAAGTCACCCAACAAGTATTTAACCTCAAATGCACCAATTCCATTCGTTATTCGCAAAGAGAGGAAAGTGTTGAGCCAAAATAAGAGAATACAACAAAGATTCAAGTGTAGAGTGATGAAATTCCAAGACCATTATAGATTTTAGTGAATTGGTGTTGGGAAATC
>JASDQU010739839.1:88284-137494 GCA_032191745.1 Picea mariana
ATATATGTGTGTTGGTATGTGTGTGGGTCTGGAATTCAAAATATTATTTTATTGTTTGATATTTGATTTCTCTTATATTGTTTATGATGGTGGAATATATTGTTTATTGTTTCATCTTTAATTTCTCATATATTGTTTATCATGGTGAAATATATTCTTTATTGTTCATTTATAAATAGTCAATAGCTTATAATTTCAATTTTTATGAAGGTGAAAGGATAATTTGTGTTTTATTGTCAGCGAATAATTTCAATTTTTGTGATCTGGTAAAAGATTAATTTATGTTTTATGATACTGTGCTGAAATTAAAAATGTTTTATTTCATTTTATTTATAAACATCATTGTACTATGTCAATTACAACTTATAATTTCAATTTTGTTTGATTTACAAATATGGTTGAATAGTCAAACATATCATCAAATTATAATCAAGTTATAATAAAATTATCATCAAATTATAATAAAGTTATTGTGAACAAAATTATTTTAAAGAACAAGTGGGTGTCTTATTTTAAAAAGGGATACCTTTCCGAAGGCCTATGTGGGTTGTTAGTCCTGGGAATTGATAAAGTTTTTGAAAGGATTTATCCTAATGGTTGTTGATTTTGCTCCTATTAATGTTCTTCTTTTTTTGGTTCCTTGTTTTAATTTTGTTGCATATGTGCATTTTCCAACAAACAAAGGTTGAATTTGGATGAAATGTCACTGAAATGCATTTTCTTGGAATATGTTGATAATGAGTTAGGTTACCAGTTTTGGGATCCTCTAAAAAGGAGAAATATTAGAAGTAGGAATGTCATTTTTAATGAAGAACAAGTACTAACAAAGGTGTGGATATGCACAATGTTTTTGAAATTCAAGAAGAACAAGAAAATCAACCACCATTACAAGAAGATATTGTTGGAAATAATGAGAATCCATTGCAACAAAATTAAAATAAAGAACAAGAAAAAGAAGAACATTAATAACAACAAAATCAACAGCCATTACGAGAAATCCTGCCACAAAATTTATCAATTCCCAGGTCTAACAGGCCACATAGGCCTTCGGAAAGGTATCCCCCTTCATAATGTATTTTATTTACTGATGAAGGTGAGCTTGTTTGAGTTTAGGAAGCATGCGAAGCAGAAAATAGTATTAAATGGTGAAAGGATATATGAAAGAAGAGATAAAATCCCTACACGATAATATGATGTGGGATTTGGTTGAATGGAAAAAAGGAAGAAATTTTTTAAAGAACAAGTGGATGTATTGAATAAAACACAAAGGCAATGAAAATCAGTAAAGATTTAAAGCAAGGCTAGTGATGAAAAAATTTGTGCAAGAGGAAGGTATTGATTTTACACAAATTTTCTCTCTTGTTGTCAAAATGTCATCAATAAAAGTAGTACTTGGTCTTGTCGTTGCTCTAGATTTAGAATTAGAGAAATTAGATGTCAACATAGCCTTCCTCCATGGAGATTTGGAGGGAGAGATATATATGGAGAAACCAAAAAGATTTATTCAAAATGATAGAGAAAATTCGGTCTGGAAGCTGAAGAAGGGTCTCTTTCGGACGAAACAAGCCCCTCGTCAATGGTATAAGAAAATTGAATCTTTTATGCATGGTCATGGTTCTAAAAGGTTAAATGTAGATAATCGTATACACATTAAAAGAGATAAAAAATGGAAATTTCATTGTCTTATTATTATATATTGAAGACATGTTGATTATCAGAAAAGATAAGATGATGATTAAAAGGGATAAAATAATAATTAAACAATGCCTTTGTGTTGACACCCTAAAATTTTGGAAAGAGTGTGTGTGCACCACAAGTTAGTATTGTGCGCTCGGCCAAGCGTTTGCACCACGCGACACCAAGATGTGGTGCATGAGCCAACTAGTGATCTATTATCTTTTCCATCCTATTTTGTACTGCTCAGAAAGATTTGGAGAGATCTCATGCATAACAAATCCTAGAATATCTTTAGTAATGATTGCAACTTTTTTTTAACAACCCTACTGCTCATGGTTGAGGTTGTGGGTGAGCTCGCAAGGTTGTTATGATTACCACGCTAAAATATACATAAGCAGAATCAGTGTCAATATGTAAGCATTCAGTTTTAGGTTAACAAGGATTTCATCATTATGTTAGATATAGATCAGTTAGAGATCCCTCTACGCATTGCAGTATTTATTTTTCACTAGTTTTTTGGATATATTACGTGAATATAAGAGAGAAATTAGATCGATATAGTAGCATTTTTTCAGTCTCTTTTTAACTATGAATTTTCTTTGAGCAGGTTTCGACCATTTGTGGATTAACATGTACATGAATTATGTCGATATTAATAAATGAAGCATGAATAAAATTTGTCTCTGTATCTTATGGATTTTGGTTGGAATGTATGTATCACATTATGTAGTATTTTGTGGAGCAGTTATGTGGATGCTAGGAATGAATATGAAATGAATACATCGATACAAGTTGAATGTTTCATTTTTTTATTGTTACTCTATGAATTGTAGGAAACCTATGGTCTTTTTTATTTTAATGGCGTCTCTAGTGAGATAAGTGCATGGCGGTCGATAGGCACTACGCAGGAGGTAAGTGCATGTTGGATAGGCACTATGCAAGGTTAGAGTATGACTTAGAAGTAAATTGTTCATAAAAAACGTAACAATTAGACAGATTATACAAGTCAAAACATTAAGGCAGGATGAGATATATAGGTTGTATCTAAAATTGATTTAGATTATTCAAAGGATATTAATGTACAAATGCGTGAGTAAAAACCAAAGTACGAAACATCTGGACCCCACAGGTGGATTCTAATACATAGAGGAAAATGGTTGAGTGGTAGCTAGTTAGTGATAGGATAGGTGATGATAGCATGGGGAACTAGAATCAGTTATGGAAATAATCCCCCATGGCACACTAATAGTTATGGTAGTAGAACCTATCGTTGGTCGGAATTAACATTGAGTACATTCATAGATAACAAAATAAGTAGCTGGGTATCATGGGGTAAATTCACCCAACAAGTATTTAACCTTGAATGCACCAATTCCATTCGTTATTCGCAAAGAGAGGAAAGTGTTGAGCCAAAAGAAGAGAATACAACAAATATTCAACTGTAGAGTGATCGAAATCCCAAGACCATTATAGATTTTAGTGAATTGGTGTTGGGAAATCATTGCACACAACCCTACGGTGAGACCTAAGAACATCTATTGAGCAAAGTGTGGGAGTACAAGAAACTAGTGGTTCCAAGAAATCAATTTGGATAATGTCTTATGTAAGCAAGTTCAAAGCATGATGGATATTTCAGGTAGTAAACAAACAACATGTGATCGAGCCTGAAATCCCAACCTAGGTAATTATAACAGACCCTCTATTAGTAAAGATTCCCCAACATAAATACATATATTTCAACATACAAGATGAGGCTCAGTTCTTAGAATTGTGCTTCAATGCATATGTAGAGGATATTCCAAGGGAAGAGGGAAAAATATCAGTGGTCACCAGGAAATGGGCCAAGCCACTAGAGAAATCAAGCATAATATCATTAGTGGATTTCCCATGGGGCACATTCTGTACATCAATTTGTGCATTTGGTTCTTACTCAGTCGATTTCATTTAGGGTTCATTTGGCTAGACATGACATACTAAGTCAACGTCGAGATAATGCACAAAGTCTCGGGCCATCATACAAAAGGAGATGATCCAGATAACACCATAATGGCTAAGCATACCACACAAGAGGAGGTGTACACAAAGTATGGTACAGATAGAGGATCAAGAGGAGTTGTAATTTCTGACAGAAATGATGCCAAACTTCAATTTTCCACACAGATACATTCCCACAAAATGCTATGCAATTGTCGCGAAGATGAGTGTCGATTCGAGGTAATCATTATCATACAGTAATGCGCCCAAGGATTAAAGATACATTGGTCATGTTACTTGACGAATGAGTTTATCGAGGACTACCTGGATGCACAGAATCATAGTTGGATGTTACTCTTGTTGGCCAAGATAATGTGGAAGCCACCACTGGGCCGCAACTACAACTACAATAAAGAGATGCAATAAAGAAAGGATAAGAAGGTCGAGTGAATAATATTTATTTCCAACAATGGTAAACATAACTCATTCTGGATACTGTGAAACCTCATTAACAAGTATGAGGACTATCTGAAATTTGAATGGGATTTCCATAATGTTTTCTTCACCCCCTGCACAAATCAGTATGTCATTTCCAAGATCCTCCTTTTTAGCATTATCGACAAGGATATTCAATAGGTCATCGCAAATTGGCGAGACAAAATTCGTCGAATATTATATTTGGTCACAAGTGGGAGATTCTAATATTGACTCAAGGAATGAGTAAGATGAGTTTAGTATACAACGATGGTTTTGGGCCCATGGTTGTTTGGAGGAAGAGATATATATGGAGAAACCAAAAGGATTTATTCAAAATGATGGACAAAATTTGGTCTGCAGGTTGAAGAAGGGTCTCTTTGGGACGAAACAAGCCCTTCATCAATGGTATAACAAAATTGACTCTTTTATGCATTGTCATGGTTCTAAAAGGTTAAATGTAGATCATCGTATACACATTAAAAGACATAAAAAATGGAAATTTCATTGTCTTATTATTATATATTGATGACATGTTGATTATCAGAAAAGATAAGTTGATGATTAAAAGGGATAAAATAATAATTAAACAATGCCTTTGTGTTGACACCCTAAATTTTTGGAAAGAGTGTGTGTGCGCCACAAGTTAGTATTGTGCGCTCGGTCAAGAGTTTGCAACACGCGACACCAAGATGTGGTGTGTGAGCCAACTAGTGATCTATTGTCTTTTCCAACTTGTTTTGTACTGCTCAGAAAGATTTGGAGAGATCTCATGCATAACAAATCCTAGAATATGTTTAGTAATGATTGTAACTATTTTGTAACAACCCTGTTGCTCACGGTTGAGGTTGTGGGTGAGCTCGCAAGGTTGTTATTATTACCACGCTCAAATATACATAAGCAGAATCAGTGTCAATATGTAAGCATTGGGTTTTAGGTTAACAAGTATTTCATCATTATGTTAGATATAGATGAGTTAGAGATCCCACTACGCATTGTAGTATTTCTTTTTCACTAGTTTTTCAGAGATATTACGTGAATATACGAGAGAAATTAGATCGATATAGTAGCATTTTTTCGGTCTCTTTTTCACTATGAATTCTCTTTGAGTAGGCTTTGACCATTTGTGGATTAACATGTACATGAATTATGTCGATATTAATAAATGAAGCATGAATAAAATGTGTCTCTGTATCTTATGGATTTTGGTTGGAATGTATGTCTCACATTATATAGTATTTTTTGGAGTAGTTATGTGGATGTTAGGAATGAATATGAAATGAATACATGGATACAAGTTGAATGTTTCATGTTTTTATTGTTACTCTATGAATTGCAGCAAACCTATGGTCTTTGTTATTTTAGCGATGTCTCTAGTGAGATAAGTGCATGGTGGTCGATAGGCACTACGCAGGAGGTAAGTGCATGTTGGATAGGAACTATGCAAGGTTAGAGTATGACTTAGAAGTAAATTATTCATAAAAAATATAATAATTAGACAAATTAGACAAGTCAAAAAATTAAGGCAGGATGAGATATAAGGTTGTACCTAAAATTGATTTAGAATATTCAAAGAAGATTAATGTACAAATGCCTGAGTACAAACCAAAGTATGAAACATTTGGACCCCATAGGTGGATTCTAATACATAGAGGGAAATCGTGGAGAGGTAGGTAGTTAGTGATAGGATAGGTGATGATAGCATGGGGAACTAGAATCAGTTATGGAAATAATCCCCCATGTCACACTAATAGTTATGGCAGTAGAACCTACCGTTGCACAAAAGTAACATTGAGCACATTCATAGATAAAAAGATAAGTAGCTGGGTATCATGGGGGAAAGTCACCCAACAAGTATTTAACCTTGAAAGCACCAATTCCATTCATTATTCGCAAAGAGAGGAAAGTGTTGAGCTGAAAGAAGAGAATACAATAGAGATTCAAGTGTAGAGTGACCGGAATTCCAAGAGAATTATAGATTTTAGTGAATCGGTGTTGGGAATTCATTGCACACAACCCTACAGTGAGACCTAAGCACATCTATTGAGCAAAGTGTGGAAGTACAAGAAACTAGTGGTTCCAAGAAATCAATTGCGATAATGTCTTATGTAAGCAAGTTTAAATCATGATGGAAACTCCAGGTAGTAAATGACCAACATGTGATCGATCCTAAAATCCCAATCGAGGTAAGTATAACAGACTCTCTGTTAGTAAAGGTTCTCCAACTTAAATACATATATTTCAACATACAAGATGAGGCTCGGTTCCTAGAACTATGCCTCAATGCATATGCAGAGGATATTCCAAGGGAAGAGGGAAAAATATCAGTGGTCACCAGGAAATGGGCCAAGCCACTAGAGAAATCAAGCATAATATCATTAGTGGATTTCCCATGGGGCACATCCCATACATCAATTCGTGCATCTGGTTCTTCCTCAATCGATTTCATTTAGGGCTCATTTGGCTAGACACGACATACTAAGTCAACATCGACATAATGTGCAAAGTCTCTGGCTGTTGTACAAAAGGAGATGATCTAGATAACGCGATAATAGTTAAGGATGCCAAACAAGAGGAGGTGTACGCAAAGTATGGTTCACATAGAGGATCAAGAGGACTTTTAATTTTTGACATAAACGGTGCCAAACATTGATTTGCCACATAGATACATTCCCACAAAATGCTATGCAAGTGTCGCGAGGATGAGTGTTGATTCAAGGTAATCATTATCGTAGAGTAATGAGCCCAAGGATTAAATATGCATTGGTCATGTTACTTGACGAATGAGTTTATCGAGGACTACCTGGATTCACACAATCATATTTGGATGTTACTATTGTTGGCCAAGATAATGTGGAAGCCACCACCGGGCCACAACTACAACTGCAATAAAGAGATGCAATAAAGAAAGGATAAGAAGGTCGAGTGAATAATATTTATTTCCAACAATGGTAAACATAACTTATTCTGCATACTGTACAGCCTCATTAACAAGTATGAGGACTATCTAAAATTTGAATGGGATTTCCATAATGTTTGCTTCACCCCCTACACAGATCAGTATGTCATTTCTAAGATCCTCCTTTTTAGCATTATCGAGGAGGATATTCAATAGTTCATCGCAAAGTGGCGAGACAAAATTCGTCGAATATTATATTTGGTCACAAGTGGGAGATTCTAATCTTGACTCGAGGAATGAGTAAAATGCGTTTAGTATACAATGTTGGTTTTGGGCCCATGGTTGTTTGGACGAAGAGATGTATATGGAAAAACCAAAAGAATTTATTCAAAATGATAGAGAAAATTTGGTCTGCAGGTTGAAGAAGGGTCTCTTTGGGATGAAACAAGCCCCTCGTCAATGGTATAAGAAAATTGACTCTTTTATGCATGGTCATGGTTCTAAAAGGTTAAATGTAGATCATCGTATACACATTAAAAGATATGAAAAATGGAAATTTCATTGTCTTATTATTATATATTGAAGACGTGTTGATTATCAGAAAAGATAAGTTGATGATTAAAAGGGATAAAATAATAATTAAACAATCCCTTTGTGTTGACACCCTAAACTTTTGGAAAGAGTGTGTGTGCGCCACAAGTCAGTATTGTTCGCTCAGCCAAGCGTTTGCAGCACGGGACACCAAGATGTGGTGCATGAGCCAACTAGTGATCTACGATATTTGCCAACCTATTTTGTACTACTCAAAAAGATTTGGAGAGATCTCATGCATAACAAATGCTAGAATATCTTTAGTAATGATTGTAACTATTTTGTAACAACCCTGTTGCTCACGGTTGAGGTTGTGGGTCAGCTCGCAAGGTTGTTATGATTACCACACTCCAATATACATAGGAAGAATCAGTGTCAATATGTAAGCATTGGGTTTTAGGTTAACAAGGATTTCATCATTATGTTAGATATAGATGAGTTAGAGATCCCGCTACGCATTGTAGCATTGCTTTTTCACTAGTTTTTCAGAGATATTACGTGAATATAAGAGAGAAACTAGATAGATATAGTAGCATTTTTTCAGTCTCTTTTTCACTATGAATTTTCTTTGAGCAGTCTTCGACCATTTGTGGATTAACATGCAAAGAATTATTTCGATATTAATAAATAAAGAATGAACAAAATTTGTCTCTGTATCTTATTGATTTTGGTTGGAATGTATGTCTCAGATTATGTACTATTTTGTGGAGCACTTATGTGGATGTTAGGAATGAATATTAAATGAATACATGGATACAAGTTGAATGTTTCATGTTTTTATCGTTACTCTATGAATTGCAGGAAACCTGTGGTCTTTGTTATTTTAGCGGCATCTCTGGTGAGATAAGTGCATGGTGGTCGATAGGCACTACGCAGGAGGTAAGTGCATGTTGAATAGGCACTATGCAAGGTTAGAGTATGACTTAGAAGTCAATTATTCATTAAAAACGTAATAATTAGACAGATTAAACAAGTCAAAAAATTAAGGCAGGATGAGATATATAGGTTGTACCTAAAATTGATTTAGAATATTCAGAGGAGATTTATGTACAAATGCCTGAGTACAAACCAAAGTATGAAACATTTGGACATCACAGGTGGATTCTAATACATAGAAGGAAATGGGGGAGAGGTAGGTAGTTAGTGATAGGATAGGTGATGATAGCATGGGGAACTAGAATCAGTTATGGAAATAATCCCCCATGGCACACTAATAGTTATGGAAGTAGAACCTACCGTTGTTCGGAATTAACATTGAGCACATTCATAGATAAAAAGATAAGTAGCTGGGTATCATGGGGGAAAGTCACCCAACAAGTATTTAACCTCGAATGCACCAATTCCATTCGTTATTCACAAAGAGAGGAAAGTGTTGAGCCGAAGGAAGAGAATAAAATAGAGATTAAAGTGTAGAGTGACTGAAATTCCAAGAGCATTATAGATTTTAGTGAATTGGTGTTGGGAATTCATTGCACACAACCCTACGATGAGAACTAAGCACATCTATTGAGCAAAGTGTGGCAGTACAAGAAACTAGTGGTTCCAAGCAATCAATTGGGATAATGTCTTATCTAAGAAAGTTCAAAGCATGATGGAAATTCCAGGTAGTAAACGAACAACATGTGATCAAGCCTGAAATTCCAACCGAGGTAAGTATAACAGGCCCTCTGTTAGTAAAGGTTCCCCAAATTAAATACATATATTTCAACATACAAGATGAGGCTCAGTTCCTAGAACTGTGCTTCAATGCATATGCAAAGGATATTCCAAGGGAAGAGGGAAAAATATCAGTGGTCACCAAGAAATGAGCCAAGCCACTAGAGAAATCAAGCATAATATCAATAGTGGATTTCCCATGGGGCACATCCCGTACATCAATTCGTGCATCTAGTTCTTACTTAGTTGATTTCATTTAGGGCTCATTTGGCTAGACACAACATACTAAGTCAACGCCGACATAATGCACAAAGTCTCAGGCCATCGTACGAAAGGAGATGATCTAGGTAACACGATAATGGCTAAGGATGCCACACAAGAGGAGGTGTACACAAAGTATGGTACATATAGAGGATCAAGAGGAGTTGTAATTTCTGACAGAAACGATGCCAAACTTCGATTCGCCACACATATAAATTCCCACAAAATGCTACGTAAGTGTCGCGTGGATGAGTGTCGATTCGAGGTAATCATTATCGTAGAGTAATGCGCCCAAGGATTAAAGATGCATTGGTCATGTTACCTGACGAATGAGTTTATCAAGGACTGCCTGGATGCACATAATCATAGTTGGAAGTTACTCTTGTTTGCCAAGATAATGTGGAAGCCACCACCGGGCCGCAACTACAACTGCAATAAAGAGATGCAATAAAGAAAGGATAAGAAGGTCGAGTGAGTAATATTTATTTCCAACAATGGTAAACATAACTCATTCTGCATACTGTACAACCTCATTAACAGGTATGAGGACTATCTAAAATTTGAATGGGATTTCAATAATGTTTGCCTCACCCCCTGCACAGATCATCATGTCATTTCCAAGATCCTCCTTTTTAGTATTATCGAGGAGGTTGTTCAATAGGTCATCGCAAAGTGGCGAGACAAAATTCGCCGAAAATTATATTTGGTCACAAGTGGGAGATTCTAATCTTGACTCGAGGAATGAGTAAAATGCGTTTAGTATACAACGGTGGTTTAATATAACTTATTGAATTTGAAAAACATGATATAATAAGTTTTAATAAATTAAATATCATGAATATTGTAAAACATCATTAAAAATCTAAATACATTACAAGTATATAAATTGTATAATACACAACCTTTTCATAAATATCAACATTATATTCTACTAGATTTAAGGAGAAAGAAGTGAGGGGATATTTGCTATAACATCACCATAATCCAAAAGCAATCTAACATCTTCAGCTGCCCTCTTATCTATGTTCTCTTATCTGTGTCCTGGTTTCTTATCTGTGTCTGAAATCCCTTTTCGTGTAAAATATTGGTTGACTAAATAGACAAGGGAAATGAACGAGTCTTTATATTTAATTAATGTACATATAATAGAAAATGAGTGGCATATTAACCGATGTCGGCATAAACGAAGGAGCAACGACATCAAAATAATTTCGAAGAAGGTCACATTCATAACTTTTTTTGCCATGTCTACAAATGGAGTGAGTATTATATTCCTTTTACAAGTGCGAGGGGCATATCACTTATTTATATGTAAAGCATGGATGAGAAGTCGGCAGAGGCTGGCGATTTTGCTATAATTAGCACTCTCGTTGCATCCGATCACAAGATTTTTATGCTAAATTAAACTAGATTCGTCTGGAAACAAAAATGGGACTATAACCGTTGCACTACCAATTAACACAAACACAAACCTGTACGATCTGATTCGACAGGCTGCGGGCTGCTATTGCATCGGCCGTTCAGGTTAAACTCTCAAGATGTTGGATCACTAGATTTGACTTTCTCGATTTTGACCCTTGGAAATTGTTGATTTTGGTGAACGTGAGAAATTTTTCCCATTAAAATATTTAACTACGCGATGTTTCAACCATTCAACCCACTGATTCATAATAATTTAATAACTTTCGATGAATGTTCAATCAAATTTATACTAAAAAACTTTTTCAGAAAACTGTTGACCCCAATTCCAAAAACAAAGACCACTTCGTTCCCCAATTAACTGGCAATCGATCTGCCTTTATCAAAAATGGTAACGAAGAAAAATGTTGACCACAATTCCAAAACCAAAGACCACTTGGTACCCCAAAAAGGTGGCAATCGATCTGCCTTTATCAAAAATGGTAAGGAAGAAAAAGGAAAAAAAAAAAATTTAACTAATCTTTTCATATCTCAAAAAAAAAAAGTCTTTAGACTTATCAAACTTAATATTTTTTCTGAAATAAATATACATATAATAAGATTTTATTAAATATATAATTAGATTCTATCAAATATACTAGTATAAACAATTCACAATTGGACATCCTTTTAAGTTTATAGGTTCCTCCTCCTTTTAACGTTAAATTTGGGTAAAAGATATTTGTTGGAATTGTAAATTTTAGATCTTCAGATTGCCTATTTTATGTGGGAATATGCTAATTACTCTAATTATTTTAGGAAAGTTTTGATTTTAGACTCTAGTAGAGTTTCATTTAGTTCTGCATGAGCTATCATTGTGAGTCTTATTATTAGCAAGTTTTGTGTATTTAATTATCGCTCGAGAATCAATGAAAGCATCGTAAAGTTTTAGAGGAGCATGGTGTCTAGTGCTATGGTTTCTTGTGTGAGAGTTATATAGCAATTGTAAAGAATTTCCCCCCTCCTCCTTCATTTAAGAGGCTTTAAGGTTTTTACATGTAGATGTTCTATGAAATCAAAAGAAAAATCAACCATTTAGAATGCTCAAATTGAAAAAGTTAATATGTGCTGCTTTGAATAATAGTGATTGTTAGAGAAATAGTTATACAAGTCTTTTTGTTTTCAGCTGAATGGAGATTGATTGTGCATCAAAATGTTTATGAAAAATCCCCCCTTCTTCCTACTTCACATCCATGCTTTACATATAAAACAAGGGAAATAGTTGTAAAGCAGATAGTTCTCATACTAAGCAAAGTGCAAAGTATTAGACCTAAACAAGCTTGTGATTCTTAATTTCAAAGCTATGATTTGGTATATAATTATAGAATTGGATGGTTGTTGGATACTTTATGATATTTCTCATTCAATAATATGTTAAAGGTAAATCCCTACCTAAAAAAAGTTTCTATTTTGAATTTGGTTGCTTTGATTTGGTTTACAGTTATAAAATTGAATCGTTGTCAAACACTTTATGAGATTTTCCATTCTATCACAACTTCATTTAGAGCTATGTTTTTCCACTCTGGTGATCAACACGCATTGGAGCTTGTATTTATTAGCTTTCTCAACACCTTACAAATACCTCATCTTTTCTGATTGTTAGCTGATATGGTGGTTCAACAGTGAAACCCTTCACTAAGAATCATGGCAGTAAAGGCAATTAAATTAATATCCTTTTTTTTAATATGTTTAATAAAAATAAATTCAATATAATTTTAATGCATGTGTTACCAATGAAGTTGTGTACAGTAATTTTCTTAGGAAAACAACCAAAACAAAGAATGTTAATGAAAATAAGTTTGGTAGCACCCTCATTCTAAATGTCATGTCTCAAAACCATTTGGAATCAATATTTTATATTTTATCAGCCATGAGAATAATCAAATCATGATAATGCCTAAAATTGTCCACTTGTTTCTTCAGTTATAGTAGATTTTGAATGTTTCCTCTCAATATTGAGAATTAATTAAACATAAAAGATACTATCGAGGAGAGACTTGTTGTTATTGTGGTGGATAGAAAATATATTTGCCTTGAGGAGTCTATTGAAGAAACACGTCATGCACATCATCTTTAGTGGAACAAGGAAGGAAGATAACTCCATTATGTGGAAAGTTGCAAGACTGCCAAATGAATTGATAAGGGAAATTGTGATTATTGGAAGATCTAATTACATAACAACCCAATCAATGGACAGAGCCCCTATCTTGCCGTTCTCATAACGATATCGGATAATCATATAAATAAAAATAATAGCATCCCTTCATCCTACACAATATTCCGTCTTAGTCTAAACGTTCTACAAAATGACTCTCCTTCGACAATTTTTTCCAAGAACATTTGCCTCAGATTCAACATGAAATTGTTAGATCCGCACATTTGAGTGATTATTTCTATATAATCCGAGTGACCCTGTGGTTTTTCAACATATTGAATCCATTTATGAATTCATAAATGGACTTTAAACAACAAAAATTATTGATATCGTGCAAATTTGTGTCGTCGGATTCTAGCCCAAAAAAACATTTTGTAGAACAGTTAGACAACGCCCAATTTTCCATGTCAATTTTGAAGTGCGTGTGGAAGCATCTCAACTCCAAATTCTCACACCTACCAATGTTCTTTCTATCCATTCAAAATTTCAATGTTGATTTAGAAGTGGGTGTGGAAGCATCTCAATTCCAAATTCTCACACCTACCAACGTTCTCTCCATCCATTCAAAGATATTCCAAATGGAGTCGATGGTATGATTTACAAGATTGAATAAATCATTGATTTCAACAAATATATGTAACTATCAAACTGATTGGACGCCTCCTCCTCCATAATTAAATCTCACTACCAATACTATTATATCATTGTACATAACGTTGAATCGCTCAACTATGATAATTATGTTGCTAATGTAACGAATGGGATCTGCGTAGGGTATGAGTGGGATGATGGCCATGCTCAAATGGTTAGCACAAAAAGTGTGATAGATCAAAGCTCATGTATGTCCCTTCGAAGGATAGAGATAAGAAGGTCTATGTTCCATACATATTTGTGAAGTTAGTTTTGGACAATCTTAAATGGTCTTAGCCAACATTCTTATCTGTAGGCCCATTCAGCCAAGGAGGCCACCTAGGGGAACGCCCACTTGGGGCGCACAAGTAAACCACCTAGGCAGAACATATTTTCACCTTTTGATGATCAATTAAGCATATGTAAATAAATGGTTCCCTATGTATATAAGGTGAAATGGGACTCTAATAAACCATTCTTACCTTTTCTTCTGAAGTTGCATGTCTCATTTGTTTTATTTTCTGAGTTTGCAGTTTACGTTTGCTACAATTTTGTTTTGGGGGTTTTATGAGAGATAACTAGTGCGCCTTCCTTCATGGCTGCATCCTGGTGACTCATTTTTCCATGCTTCCACCTCTCAGAGCCAACTTATTCCATTGGCTATCCACTCTCTCAGGGAGAAAATCATTTTCCTTCAAGTTATCTGAGGTAGAAGGGAGGGTGCACCAACCTGGAGTTTGCGCCCTTGTTGGTTTCTCCTTTGTCAGGATGAAGTGAGTGTGCCCTCTTCTATGTATGCATTGATCATCTCCCATTGATCCCTAGGGATCACACTGACATATCCAAACCTTCTTGGCCACTCTCAGATCATGTTGGCTTTGGATCTCCATTGCTTGGTAACCCAAACCAATGGTGCACCCCTGGTTCGATTTGCGCCCCTAAGGAGTGTTTGGTCAAAAGACAGACTATGGCTTGTGTTCCCTCTAGACCAGTTCAACTCCATTGCTTTAGGGTTTTACATCTTTTGTTCCCAAAACATAGCCTAACCTAGTTTTCATCATTACAAACTAGGGGCACCTTTGATCTTCAACTAGCCTCACAATGCCTCCATGAAAAGATCCTTTGGCAGTCGAATCAGATTCCATCATGTCAAATTGTGTCCAATGTCTTGCCTTCGTCCTCAATGAGTTGCTCATAATGCAACAACAAAACAATCCAGACCCCTTCTCATTGGACACTCGAATCCAACTACCCAAATTTGTTGGTCAAACCAATGGAGAAATCGTGGATTCTTAGATTTGTAGCCTCTCCACCTATTTCAATGCATGTCCAGGCCTTACCATGGAGAGAAAGATCATGATTTTTACCTTGGAATTAGAAGGTCTGGCACAAACTTGGTGGGATACAGAGCAAGAGAAGAACATTTGTGATAGAGATTGGGGATGCTCCATAATCCTCTACTTCCAAACCCATTAGAACCTAGGCTCAACTTTTCGAAGCTCTGAGAAATCAATTCTACCCACCCATATATGTGCAATCCTTGTGGATCAAATGGTACCAACTTCAACAACTTTGTTCACAAGGAGTACAAGGCTACATAGACTTCTTCTGCAAGATGCACCTCTTACTTAATATTCCATATCTGGAAGAGGTACTCATATTAAAGTTTGTTGTTGGTTTATTAATTCAGTACTGTCGAGAAGTAGTTGTTTGAAAATCCAACTTTAGAAAAAACATTTCAGAGATCTTTGGCTATAGAAAGGAAAGTTGCTCCGAGAGGTCATACTCCACAGTCTCGCCCCTACACCAACCCCTCAGCCTCTCAACCACCCAACTCCCATCCGTCATCCCACTTTCCACCTCCTCGGCCTCAAAACCCCACACCCAATACAAATACAAAGACACCCTGGTGCTCATTCCACAAAACTACTTCACACAATTCATCTTATTGTCACATCCTCCAAAATATAAATACCAACAAAACCCTACTCATTGAGATCATTTCTCCCTCGCAAGTAGAAGATACTGAAGAAGTTCCTTTGGAAAATCCCATAGAAGTAGATCCATCAATGATTCTAATGACCCATGAAGATTCAAACTCATCCACCCAACCCCTCTTCACCCATAATTTCCAAATTAAAAACACCTTGGCTTTAATGATTATGGAAAATGGAATCCAGAAGAATTTGGTGTCTCAAGCCCTTGTCAACCACCTTAATCTGGTTACTATGCCACATCCACAACCCTAACAACTCAGATGGGTTAAGAAGGATGGCCCTCACCTGTTAGTTTCTAAGCGTTGTCTGGATACTTTTTCCATAGGCCAATTCAAAGATATTGTCCTCTGTGATGTCTACCCCTTGGATTGTGCAAATTTTCTGCTAGGTATCCCATACCAAACCCAAAGAAATTCTCTCTATATGGACAAATCCCGCCACTACAAAATTACCAAAGAAGGCCACACTTATATCTTAACTGTAGCAAAACCCAAACCTCCTACTACTAAAGAACAAATATTGCATGTACACTTAAACCAATGTGTCTCTCTCTCTTTTGTGCACCCAATAACACCAAACAATGCTACTCACTCTTCTCCTAAAACAATGACTCCCCTCCTCCAAGATTTTGCAGAGGTGTTTCAACCTCCGAAGGGACTCCCCCCTGCCCGACACATTGACCATTCCATTCATATCATCCTAGGATCTGCTTTACCTAGTGCCCCTACTTACCAGTTGTCCCCAACAGAAGCAAAGGAAATGGAAAGAAAATTAACCGACCTCATCAACTATGGCCACATCTAACCTTCATCTTCTCCATGTGCTTCTGCTGCATTTGTCATTCCCAAAAGAGATACCTAGGAAATGTCCCTTGTCACTAATTACCGAGCCTTGAACAAAGACAAAATAAAAAACTGTTAACCCCTACCCTCGATTGAGGAGCTACTCGAAACCCTCCAAGGACCTAAGTGGTTTACTAAATTGGATTTGACAGTAAGCTACCATCAAGTACGAATGAATCTAAATGATTTTTGGAAAACAACGTTCGAGACAAAATTTGGTCTTTTTGAGTGAAAAGTAATGCCTTTCGGCCTCACCAATGCCCCAGCCACTTTCATGAGGCTCATCAATGACATCTTCAAGGAACATTTGGGTCACTTTGTGGTCATATAATTAGATTACATTCTCATCTTTAGGTAGACATGGGACACTCACATGCAACATGTCCGACAAGTGCTCCAAATTCTCTGAGAACAAAAGTTACAAGTCAAAGCGAAGAAGTCCTATTTTGGTCAAGCTTCAGTTCTCTACCTCAAATTTGTGGTCAACTCGGAGGGTATACAACCAGATCAAGCCCACATCCAAGAATTGAAGCAATGGCCTCTACCTTCTTCAGCTAAGGAGCTCAAAATCCTTCTGGGTGGCATCAATTTCTACCGTAAGTTCATCCCCTCTTTTTCACATCTTGCTCTTCCTTTGCATGAGATCTCAAATACGTCTTATACATTCATCTGGACTAAAGAAGAAACTACTCAATTTTCTCATCTCAAAGACGCCCTCTGCGCATCCCCTATATTACATCTATCGAACCTCTCCCAACCCTTCAAGATTGATTTGGATGCCTCACAATATGCTATTGGTGTCATACCTAAATGGGGAGGACACCCCATTGCTTAACACTCTGAAACCATGTTGGAGGCAAAGAAAAATTATAGCACCTATAACAAGGAATTTTATAGTCTGGTTCAAGCGCTCAAGCAATGGAGGCATTATTTGTTGGGTAAAGAAATAATTCTTCATACATACCACCACCCTTTGATTTTCATCAACTCTCAATCGAATATTCAAGAACAAAGGCACCTTAAATGGGCCTCCTACATTCAGCAATTTCACTTAGTCATTAGATATAAGAAAGGAACTTCTAATAAGATGGTTGATTTGCTAAGCCAACCTCCCACTCTAGTTCTTTCCATTCTAGAAGTGCGTTGTGCTACCTATGACACATGGAGAGATCAATATGCTACTGACCCCGACTTTCAAGAGACTTGGGAAGCCTTGCAAAGTCCCACAATGATCAATCAGACCCCCTTCCTAGACTACACTATTCAAGATGGATGGATCTATAAGTTGAATTTATTATGTGTTCCACACTCAGAAGAATGCCTCTTTCTCATCAAGGAGGCACATGCTTTAGCCTATGGGGGCCACTTCGGTAGCACAAAGACTATTCAACATCTACAATGTCATTTCCATTGGCTTTCCATGCAGACTCAAGTTGAAAAGTTTATCAGAGCCTATGCATTATGCTCACAATCCAAGCCATCCAACCTGAAGCTTGGGTTATATCAACCACTGCCTCTTCCTTCTCATTCTTGGGAGTGAATCTCAATGGAATTCCTCAGTGGAATTCTAACAACCCAAAAGAAACATGATGCAATTTGGGTAGTGGTATGTCTCTTCAACAAAAAAGAACTTTTTATCCCATGCACAAAGACTACTATAGCAATGCAAACAACATAACTCTACTTCTGACTTGTCTAGCCCTATTTTGGCCTCCCAAGCACTATCATCTCAAACATAGATTCTTGCTTCCTCAACACATTTTGGAAGACAATATGGGTGCTATTGGGGTGCCACCTCAAGTTTTCTATTGCATTCCATCCTCAAATGAATGGCCAAACTAAGTTTGTCAATAGAGTCTTGGTTCATTCTCTCTGAACTCACTTTGGGCGCAAGAAACAATGGGACAATTACTTGCACATTCTACAACATAGCTACAACAAGGCAAGACATTCTTCTACAGGATTTTCACCTTTTAAAGTCTATTTGGTCTTCCAACTAGCATTTCCAACCAAGCTCCCACTCACTTAGGCTCCTCAAGGAACCTTCCATCAACAACAGGAACAACTCTCAGCACAATGATTTCTCCAACAAATTGCACAACGCTACACTGCAGTAACAACGACACTTCAAGTAGCCCAACAACATGCCAAGCAGTGCCATGACAAACAAAGAACATTCATGTCCTTTCAACCATGGGATAAAGTCTGGTTACACTTGGATAGGAAGCACTTAAAAGGCCACCATTACAATCTTCTTCCAATAAGATATGGTCTATATACCATCCTTGATAAGATTGGAGAAAATTCTTATAGGTTGGATCTGCCACCACAACTGGGAATCCACAATGTCATTAATGTAAATCACTTAAATTTGTTTGAGCCTTCCCTCTTGGAATAACGAGTCACCATCACTCATCTAGTGGAAAAAATTCCCAATTTCCAACTCCCATTGGCCAAATACACTGTATTGGACACCCAGACTCACTCTACAAGGCACTAGACATACACTTCATATTTGGTAGCTTGCCAAGGCCAAAATCCTTCTTAGGAAAAGTGGATCACAAATGATGAATTGCACAACAAGTTTCCTCATCTTCTCATGGAATCTGTGATGCTTCCAAATCTAAACAAGGAGGAATTGGGCCAAGGAGGCCACCTAGGAGAACACCCACCTCGGGTGCACAACTCAGTCACCTAGGTGCAACACATTTTCACCTTTTGATGATAAATTAAGAATATGTAAATAAATGGTTCCCTCAGTATATAAGGTGAACCAAGGTTGTAATAAATCATTCTTACCTTTTCTTTCGAAGATACGTGTTTCATTTGTTTTATTTTCTGAGCTTGCAATTTACATTTTCTACAATTTTGCTTTTGTGGTTTTCTGAGAAATAACCAGTGCACCTTCCTTCATGGCTACATCCTGGTGACTCCTTTCTCCATGATTCCACCCATGAGATCCAAATTATTACATTATCTAGCCACTGTCTCAAGGATCAAATCATTTTCCTTCAAGTTTTCTAAGGAAAAAGGGAGGGTGCATCAACAGGGGGTTTGCGCCCTTGCAG
Organism: Picea mariana; assembly: GCA_032191745.1. NCBI lineage: Eukaryota > Viridiplantae > Streptophyta > Pinopsida > Pinales > Pinaceae > Picea > Picea mariana. The sequence continues at coordinate 107,967 of JASDQU010739839.1, forward strand.
GTTTCTCCTTTGTCAGGATGAACTGAATGCGCCCTCCTCTATGGATGCATTGAGCCTATCCCACTTATCCTCAAGGATCAAACTGATATATCCAACCCCTCTTGGCCACTCTCAAATCATTCTGGCTTTGGATCTCCATTTCTTGGTAACCCAAACCAATGGTGCGCCCTTGTTATGATTTGTGCCCCTGCGGATTTTTTGGTCAGAAGCCAGACTATGGCTTGTGCGGGCACCTTATCCTATAGATAGACTTCTTGGAAAGATCACCCATTAATGTTAGAAGAGTAATATTATTGTATGTGAGACCAAATAAAATAAAAGGTGTTCTCTAATTGTTCTACATTTTGGTATTTTTGGTCAGAATCTGACCATATAAATGTAAGAAAAAATACAATCTTCATTTTTATAAATTGCATTTGTCAATGCATAAATGGATTGTTAAACACTAGGAAACTCTGATTATATAGACTTAACTACTGAAATATACATATTCAACGATTTCTCACCAGAGTTTGGGGAAAATTAAACAGATAATCTCCCCCCAAAAAAGACAAAACCTAGAATATTTAGATTGGGACATGACTTCTTCATACTTGAATGGTTTTTTGGTAGACCATTTTATTTTTCTACCTTCTTCTATGATAGCATACACGTGTTTGGTTTATTTTAACTTTATTATTGAGTGTTTTTTATATTTTAACAACTGTGGTCCCACAACGAAGTCTTTTGTAGGATATTTTGTGTGTGTAGGGTTTTCGCAGTACATCACTCGGTTTTCCACATAAAATAGGTGGTGTTGTTTTCTCGTTTATTTTTCATCATTTTAATTATGTTTGGTGTCTTATCATGAGATTTATTTAAGTTTATTATCGAGTGTTCTTTTATTTTTTAACAACTGGTAGTTGTTGGAGATTAGCTATGTGTAGAGTTCATTTACAGGTGCCTCCAATGGAGTAGATGTTAAACATTGAAAATATTACCAGGGTAAAATTCATCATATGTAGGTCAAAAATGGAATATGTAATGACCATAAAACATATAACATTGCCAATTGAGGAAAAATCAAAGAAACCATCATCGATAACCTATGAAGACCGTGATAAGTTAGAACTGAAGACAATTTCTACGTTCCAAGAGTGTTTGACAAACATGATATACTTCCATGTTTTGAAAGAAAATACAACTGAGTCGATATGGAAAAAGCTTCATGATTTATGTGAATGGGACACAATAGTGAACATGTTATTTTTTATGAAGTGGTTGTTTAACCTCAAAATGAAGAAAGGGAGCCCAAACATTTAAATCAGTTTCACAAAGTGTTAACCCAAAAATTCGTTGAAGATTACATTTTATGATGAAATACAAGCCCTCCTACTCTTGAGTTGAATGTCTGATAGTTCGAAAAACTTGGTTTTCACCATAAGTAATGCAACACCAAAAAGTAAAATGTGTTTTTAAGATGTTTCTAATAGTTTATTAAATGAGGAGATGCACAAGAAATCCATCCGAGAGGAAATGTCAAATATGGAGGCATTAACCCTTTGCGACTGCGGAAGGAAACCAAATAGAAATAAATCAAGGTGACACATCTCTAGAGAGAAGTCAAATACTAGGCATGGAAGAATAACCTGCTATCATTGTGGAAAACTTGGCCATGTCATAAAATATTGCAGGATATTAAAAAGGGAGAAAAAGGAAGCCAACAACAATAGTAATAAATAAACTATTGTTGTTACATGAGATGGTGAGGTATTAGTCATTTTTTGTTTTGAGGATGCATGCCTTTATACATATAGTCATGATATTGATTATATTTTATATTATGTAGCTTCCTACCATGCTACCCCAAGCACATAAAATTTGATCTCTTATAAATTTGTTAATGTGGGTACGGTTTGCTTAGGTAATAAAACTCTTTGTAATATTTTTTTTTTTTTATGCTGGCGGAATCGGCAACTAGGCCGGTCTCGTACTCGCGTGACACGGGGTCGATTCTGACCGCTACCACTATAACCTCCAGGTGACATACGTATGCCCCTTCCGCAGGCACGGGTAAGTCGGGGGGATTTGAACTTGAAACCTCATCGTACATAACACGCTATATCACGGCACTTGCCAATTGAGATGCCCCCCGGGGGCTAACTCTTTGTAATATTGAAGGAGAGAGAGATGTTCTAATAAATATAGAAGATGACCTTATTACATTTCTTAAACACTTTGTACATGTACCAAATCGTGGAATGAATTTGGTTTCAGTTGGGAAGCTAGAGGATGAAGGATTCCATATAGTGTTTGGAAAGGGAAGATAGAAAATTGTAAAGGGTTCATTGGTTGTTTCAAAGGAGAACAAAAGAGGCACTCTGTACACATTAAAATCAAAACTATAGAAATTAGATATTGTTTCTACAGCTACAAAGGAGGATCCTACAAAAAATTGTGGCACAAAAGACTTGGGTACGTGACTAAAAGAGGCCTAAAAATCCGTGTTGAACAATTTTTTTTTCCTAGGATTAAATGTTCATAATTTAAACTTTGCGAACATCGTATTATGGGTACACAGAAAAGGGTATCATTTATAAGGGATAGACCTAAAATGGATACACTTGGTACATTCTGATTTTTTTCGCCTAGTTAATGTAAAATCACTGGGAGGGGATGCTTACTTTGTTACTATTTATTGATGATGCATCAAAAAAGGTGTTGGATTTCCCTATCAAGAGAAAGGACGAAGTTCTAGGAGCTCTTCACAAATTTCATATGGATTTTGAAAGGGAAACTAACAAATTATTAAGATGTAATATAACAAATAATGGTGGAGAGTATTTCTCTAAATACTTCGAAGAATATTGTAGTAAACATGGTAAAAACATTTCCATGCACCCCACATCAAAATGGAAGTTTTGAGAGAATAAATCAGACAATAATGGAGAAGGTGAGAAGTATGCTTTCAAATCCTTACTTGGCTAAGTATTTTTGGGCAGAGGTTCGTCATATATATTTCTGCTTAATAAATCTCTCTCCAAGAACCTCGTTAGATGATGGCATTCATGAAAAACTATGGCTTGATAAGGGTTTATGTTACACTCATCTAAAAAAAAATTGGTTGTGAAGCATATGTGCATATTCCTACAAACTGAGGTTCAATTTGGATAAAAAGTCACTGAAATGCATTTTCTTGGAATATGTTCATAATCAGTTAGGTTACTAGTTGTGGGATCCTTTAAAAAGGAGATTTATTAGAAGTAGGGATGCAATTTTTAATGAAGAAAAAGTACTAACAAAGTTTTAGACATGCACAATGTTTTTGAAATTCAAGAACAACAAGAAAATCAGCCACCATTACAAGAAGACACTGTTGGAAATAATGAGAAGCCCTTGCAAAAAAATTAAAACACAGAACAAAAAAGAGAAGAACAATAATAACAACAAAATTAACAGCCATTAGGAGAAATACTGCCATAAAATTTATCGATTCCCAAGTCTAATAGGCCACATAGGCCTTCGAAAAGGTATCCCCCCTTAGAATGTATTTTATTGACTGATGAATGTGAGCCTATTTGAGTTTAGGAAGCATGCGAAGGAGAAAATAGTATCAAATGGTGAAAGCCTATATGAAAAAAGAGATGAAATGCCTACATGATAATAAGATGTCGTATTTGGTTGAATGAAGAAAAAGAAGAAATGTTTTAAAGAAGAAGTGGGCGTATTGAATAAAACATGAAGGAAAGGAAAATCAATAAGATTTAAAGAAAGTCTAGTGATGAAACCATTCATGCAAGGGGAAGGTATTGATTTTACACAAATTTTCTCTCTTGTTACCAAAATGTCATCAATAAAAGTAGTAGTTAGTCTTGTAGCTGATCTAGATTTAGAATTGGAGAAATTAGATGTCAACACAGGCTTCCTCCATGGAGATTTGGAGGAAGAGATATATGTGGAGTAGCCAAAAGGATTTATTCAAAAACATAGAGAAAATTTGGTTTGCAAGTTGAAGAAGGATCTATGTGGGATGAAACAAGCCCCTCGTCAATGGTATAAGAAATTTGACTCTTTCATGCAAGGTCATGGTTCTAAAAGGTTAAATGTATATCATCGTATAAACATTAGAAGAGATAAAAAAAGGAAATTTCATTGTCTTATTATTATATATTGATGACATGTTGATTATCAGAAAAGATAAGTTGATGATTAAAAGGGATAAAATAATAATTAAACAACGCCTTTGTGTTGAGACCCTAAGTTTTTGGAAAGAATGTATGTGTGCCACAAGTCAGTATTTTTCACTTGGCCAAGATTTTGCACCACGTGGCACCAAGATGTAGTGCATGAGCCAACTAATGATCTACTGTGTTAGACAACTAGTTTTGTACTATTAACAAAGACTTGGAGAGATTGCAAGTATACCAAATCCTCCAATATATTTAGTAATGATTTTAACTATTTTTGTAACAACCCTGTTGCTCACGGTTGAGGTTGTCGGTGAACTCACAAGGTTGTTATGATTACCATGCTCCAATAGACTTAAGAGGAATGTATGTCGATATGTAAGAATTAGGTTTTAGGTTACCAAGGATATCACCATTATGTTAGTTATAGATGATTGAGAGCTCCAACTACACATTGTAGTATTTCTTGATGTGTTTTTTTTCACTAGTTGTTTGGAGATATTACGTGAATATGAGCGAGAAATTAGATAGAGCTAGCAACATTTTTTCGGTCTCTTTTTCACTCTAAATTCTCTTTGAGAAGGATTCGTCCCTTTGTGGATTAACATGTATTTGAATGATGTCGATATTAATAAATGAAGCATGAATAAAAAAATTCTCTTTATCTAATGGATTCCAGCTGGAATGTATGTCTCACATTATGTAGAATTTTGTGGAGTACTTATGTGGATGTTAGGAATGAATGTGAAATGAATGCATGGATACAAGTTGAATGTTTTGTGTTTTTATTGTTCCTTTATGATTATAGGAAACCTATGGTATTTTTTATTGTAATGGAATCTCTGGTGAGGTAAGTACATGGTGGCTAGTAGGCACTATGCAGGAGCTAAGTGCATGTTGGATAGGTACTGTGCAAGGTTAGAGTAGGACTTAGAAGTAAATTATTTGTAAAAAATGTAATAATTAGACAGATTAGACAAGTCCAAACAATATGGGAGGATGAGATATATAGGTCATACCTAAAATTGATTTAGAATATTTCGAGGAGATTAATTTGCAAATGCCCGAGTACAAACCAAAGTATGAGACAATTGGACCCCACAGGTAGCTGCCAATACACAAAAGAAAATGGTGGAGAGAGATAGGTAGTTAGCACTAGGATAGGTGATGATAGCATGGGGAAATAGAATTGGATGGCACACTAATTTTTATGGTAGTATAACCTATCGTTGGTTGGAATTAACATTGAACACATTCATAGATAAAAAGATAAGTAGATGGGTATCGTTAGGGAAATTCACCCAACAAATATTTAACACTCGAATGACCCAAATCCATTCGTTATTCGCAGAGAGAGAAAAGTATTCAGCCGAAATAAGAGCATATAATGGAGTTTCGAGAGTGACCAAAATGCCAAGAGAATTATATCTTTTAGTGAAAAAATGTTGGGAATTAGTTGCACATAAACCTATGATGAGACCTGAGCACATATCCTGAACAAAGTGTGGTAGTAAAATAAACTAGTGGTTCCAAGAAATCAACTGGGATAATTGTTTCAGTAAGAAAGCCCATAGAATGAAGGAAATTACAGGAACTAAAGCACCAAAATGTGATGGACCCCAAAATCCCAGCTGAGGTAAGTATAAGAGGCCCTATGTTAGTAAAGGTTCCCCAACTTAAATATGTATATTTCAACATACAAGATGAGGTGCAGTTCCTAGAACTTTTCTTTGATGCATATGCATAGGATATTCCAAGGGCCGTTGGAAAAATACCAGTGGTCACAATGAAATGGGCCAATCCACTAGAGAAATCAAGGATAATATCATTAGTGGATTTCTCATGGGGCACATCCTATACTTCAATTTGTGAATCTGGTTCTTACTTAGTCGATTTCATTTAGGGTTCATTTGGCTAGACACATCATACTAAGTCAACATCAACATAATGCGCAAAGTCTCGGGCCTTTGTACAAAAGGAGATGATCCAGGTAATGCGATAATGGCTAAGGATTCCACAGAAGAGGAGGTGTAGAAAAAGTATGGTACACATAGAGGATCAAGAGGAGATATAATTTCTAATATAAACGATGCCAAAGTTCAATTCACCACAAAGATACTTTCCTACAAAATGCTATGCAGGTGTCGCGAGGATGAGTGTCGACTGGGGGTAATCCTTATCGTAGAGTAATGCACCCAAGGATTCAAGATTCATTGGGCCCATTACTTGATGAATGAGTTTATCCAAGACTACCTAGATGCGCAGAATCATAGTTGGATGTTACTCTTGTTGGCCAATATAATGTGGAAGCCACCACCGGGCTGCAATTACAGCTGCAATAAAGAGATGCAATAGAGAAAGGATAAGAAGGTCGAGTGAATAATAAGTTTATTTCAAACAATGGTAAAAATAATTGATTCCGCATACTGTACAACCTCACTAACAAGTATGAGTACTATCTAAAATTTGAATGGTATTTCAATAACGTTTTCTTCACCCCCCGCGCAGATCAGTGTGTCATTTCCAGGATCCTTCCTTTTAGCATTATCGAGGAGGATATTCACTAGGTCATCACAAAGCGGTGAGAAAAACTTCACCCAATCTTATATTTGGTCTGAAGTGGGAGATGTTAACCTTGACTTGAGGAACAAGTCAAATGTGTTTAGTATACAATGGTGGTTTCAGGCCCATGGTACTTTTAGTATCCCAGGGTATTTGTCTACCTTCTTCGATGAGAGCATATGTATGTGTACTAGCCCACCCATAGGAAAACATTAGAGTTGAGTTGAAGCTCAATGTATCTGTTTTTCTAATAAATAAAAGATGTTGTTCCTTTTGGGTGTTTTTTTTCCGATACATTGCTCAATTTTCCACTGAAAATAAATGGTATTTTGTTCTTGTTTATTTCTGTCATTATTATTATTTTTGTTGTCTTATCATGAGATTTGTTTAAGTTTATTATTGCATACCACTTATTTTCTAAGAGACGTAGAAGGAATGTTCAAACTAAGTATCTAATAGTGATATAAGTTAACATGAAAAAAATGTAAAACTATATCACTTAAATTTACGTGAATATTAATAAATATTATGTTATTAGTAGTAACATATTAAAAATGTTTGGATCATGTAGAGGGATTGTTGGAGATTAAATAATATAAAAAAATAATAATGTCCATGTTATACATTTAGTTGTATAATGGAAACAAATTAAATGTGTTGTCAATATTTTAATGTTTTAAAATGTTGAACATCTATTTTGTATGATAAATTTTAATAAATTGTATTTTTCAAAGTTAATAAGATAAAGCATTTTGTATTATGAAAAAATTATAGTTTTAACAAATTAGACTTCAAAACTCTTAATAAGATGAAATATTTTTAAATTATTTTTATAATTGCAATGTATATAATTGCATTAAATGTATTAAATGAATTGTATTATGGATATTAAAGTATGTTGAATCTATTTTGTATAATTAAAAATTGTGATTTTAATAAATTCAATTTTGTAGATTAATAACATTGTGATGTTTATATAGTATAGGAAACCAAGCTTATGACATAACATAGTTGTTAAAAAAAAATAAAAATTGAACATTGCAAATTAGTAATTCAAAGTTTTTGTTTCAAATTTCAAGATATATTGTGATCATATTGAAAGTTATTAGCTACGAGATGAGAAATTTTACATTGATAAGAAATTAAGAACGAGATGTAAATGGGTAGACATTATGAAATTTAAAGAAAATAAAGAAAAATAAAACTATACATCTAATCTTTAATAAATTACATAACTTATTGAATTTGCAAAATATGATATCATGAGTTTTAATAAATTGCATATCATGAATGTTGTAAAGCACAATTAAAAACATAAATACATTACAAATACATAAATTTTATCATACACAACCTTTATATAAATATAGAGGTGTAGGTGTAGGATCACCATAATCCAAAGGCAATCCAACATCTTCAACTGCATACTCTCGAGGTGGAGGTGAGTGGCTATTTGCTATAGGATCACCATAATCCAAAGGCAATCAAACTTCTTCAAGTGCATACTCCGGAGGTGGAGGTGAGTGGCTATTTGCTATAAGATCACCATAATCCAAAAGCAATCTAACATCTTCACCTGCCCTCTTACCTGTGGTCTGGATTACCCTCTTATCTGTGATCAGAAATCCCTTTTCCTGTTCAACTATTTTTTAGATTCTACATATATCTACAAAAATAAATGATGAAAAGCAACATCCATCTCTCAATTTTCTCCACACATTTTTCCTCTTAATTTATAAAATAAAATCCTATCTGACATTTTTTCTTTTAATTTATGAAATCTTATTACACAGTTTTTCTCTGAATTTAGGAAATATTAAATCCTATTCGTCTCATAACTATGTTTCTCACCTCAGATAATTGGTATTCCTTACTGACTTCCATTGTATAAATCATGCCCCTGCACAAGTAAAGAAATCGTGAGTCCCCATTTTAACCCAGAAGTGCAGGTTTAAAGAAATTCATAAGTCCCAAGATTCGGTATATATTTCAATTTTCGCATTGATTCAGTATGTATTTCAGTATTTCAAAATTTAAGAAAACTAACATATTTATGCTAATGAAGTTGGACATGCATCATCTAGCTAACTATTTACATATATGTTGAAGTAGAACAATTAGAAGGCCTATACATTTGGCATCCAAGATGATAAATGTTAATAGCGTATGACAATATACTCACAATGTATTAAATACATGAAAATATCTATATTTGTAAAACGCAGGTGAAACACTATTTATTTAGCTCCCATGCAGGCAATAGTATAAATTAAAGTAGTGTGGGGACTCGTTCCACTTGTGAACGGTGTAACAATATGCAGGATCTCCACGATTTTATAATTTCATTCTGTTCACAAAATAAAACTCTATCATTTGCAAAATATTGGTTGACTAAATAAACAAGGGAAACGAAAAACGAAAGAGTCTTAATATTTAATTAATGTACATATAATAGAAAATGAAATATAAATGTACATATAATAGAAAATGAGTGGCATATTACCTGACGCGCATAAAGAAGCAGCAACGACGATCAAAATAATGGCGAAGAAGGCCACATTCATAACTTGTTTTGCCATGTCTACAGATCGAGTGTTATATTCCGTTTAGAAGTGCCAGGGGTATATCACTTATTTATATGTAAAGCATGGATGTGAAGTCGACAGAGGCTGGCGATTTTGTTATAGTTAGCACTCTCGTTTCAACCGATCACAAGATTTTGATGCTAAATTAAGCTGGATTCGGCTGGAAACGAAAATGGGAGTATAACCGTTGCACTACCAATTAACACAAACACAAACCTGTACGATCTGATTCGAGCGGGGTGCCATTGCAACGCCCGTTAAAGTTAAAAGCTCAAGATGTCGGATCACTAGATTTGACCTTTCTCGATTTTGACCCTTGGAAATTGTTGATTTTGGTGAACGTTGAAAATTCCATGAGAATCGATCTGCATTTATAAAAAATGGTTAGGAAGGAAAGGAAAAAAAAAAAAATTAGCTAACCTTCTCACATCAAAAAAAGAAATTTTTTTGTGTAACATATTGCTCTTGACCACACCCAATGTGACTTATTCTTATGGACACTTGTGTGCAAGTGATCCGGTTCACTATATGATTGACTGATTTGATTATGGAGCATGATGATGTTTGTGGATTTGATGATATGTTATTTTATGATATTTATATCCAAATGTACTATTGACTGGTTTTCCTCAGTGCAAGGACTCTGGATGTTTGAGGATGTCAACGGCATCGAAGGATCTCCTTGGACTCTGGATCGAGTCAGGGAGCAGACGATTATGGTTTGAATGTTTTGATATTACATATGTGGCATATGACTAGATATTATGATGTTGATTGTTATCGCTAACACGTTTCGTTGATGGATGCAGGCTGACGCTAGTTTGCTGACGAGACTTACATTAGGACTAAAAGAGTCATGCACGACAACAAGAGACATTGAGGGAGAGGTGTGGCAGTAGCCCTACTACAACCTAATACCACGATGTTGTGAGGGCAGACCATGATAGTCACTCACGATGATTATAAGGGGCGCACAATAATGCATGGTCATTATTCCTTAGAGGCCCTTAGTCTCCCACAGGGTCACCTGATAGAGTATTGACTCTACGGGTTTAACGTATATCAAATTCAGTCGAGATACGAGTGGCACCCTTGGAGCATGTATTGCATCTTGAAGGGCACGTCGCGCAAATAAAACCAGAATGAAGGGGAGTGGCACCCTTGGAACAAGCAGTGCGTCCTGAAGGGAACATCACGATTTTAACTATGGTAAGTTAATAAACCTAGTACCTAGACAACTATGCATCCTTAGGACCCGTTCAGCTTAAAATGAATGATCTGATGAATAAAGTTTAAGAACAAATTTTCCCTTAAGAATTGTCACAAAACCTAGTGAAATTAAAAACCTAGGTCTAAGTAGAACCTTTGAACAAAAACACTAATTAGACATTTAACAAGAAAGGGGTAAAGAAATTTTAAACATTAATAATTAAAGTAAAAATTTTAATGGAGGATTAATTTATTAAAGGGGAAATTTTTTTTCTTTGTCTAAACTTGTTAATTCTAAACTTAGTTAACAAGGGGAAACATAAAGAGAATGGGGAATGTCTAACTTAGTAAGGAATCTAACCTTTGGAACTTTCTATTTGTGAACTCAACTAGGCTTTAATTAAAGCATAAGTCATTTAAGAATTGTAAGGGAATAAAGAGACACGGAGGAGTGTTTTTAGGAATGCTTTTAGGTGGGTGAGGGAAATGGACAAATTTAATTAATTAATAAATTGATTTCATGGTGCAACTAAGGGGATCTGGTGACATGTGTACGAGGGAGGTTTACCATAATTAAATTGATAAAAAGGAATCTAATAAGGGTTTGGGAAAGTAATCACTAAGAAAACTCTATAAAAAGAATGGCAGATGAGGAGTATGATCAGGTCTAGGAGGGATAAGCTTACATTGCCGACATGTTTCTTGACTGATTTTACCTTGTGGGAATTGGGATGCCAGCTCGATTAGAGAGTGGTAGCTATACCTTGCGAGGAGAGCTGAGAGATAGCTTTCTATGGCTTGTGTGTGTGTCCCTTTTGCCGCTCGAGGATCTCACGGAGAAGAAGAGTACACATAGCATTGGTTGGGAGGTACCAGTGAGGTCTCATTAAAATTTTTATGTATATGAATATCGATATTGATGAATATGTATTCAGTTGTTGGAACGGTAGTAGCTAATTTATAATTCAGTCGAAATGTACTCGAGCTTTGATTTACTTATGTTTCCAATATAAATTATAATTCTAATTTGAGTTGCAAGACACCAAATGGTTATCGTAAAATATTTTGGGGTAATCCCCGCACTCTTGATTTCAGGATTGAGATTTCATTTATTTATTTTTTTGCACTTGTTGAGGTAATCCTGTGAAAAGCATCTCAAGAATGCCTAAAAACCTTAGTATGTGAACAAAGTCTAGATCGGGTGCAGATGCCCTTTAGTTATGTGGAAGATACTGATCTATGGAAATGGTCACTGCCTGACAGCCAAGCATTCACTGGGCCTTAGCATGGAGTTATCTAAATTGTTTTCCATTGATAATCCTTACGTATTGAGCTGGTCGATTATGAAGACACTATAGCAATCTTTGTACTCAGCTCGAATCGAATTTCTTATGAACTTGCAGTAGTTTCAAGATTCAATTGGAAAAGTATCAAGTAATTCTAGTCTTTATGTGCATGCATGATTAGAGGGAGACGAGTCCTTTCATTTCTAATTTCCTTCGCTCAACAATTCTATGATTCACCTCATACGCGAGATGTGCACATCTTATTCCCAGTTTTTAAATCGGTCAAACTATCTTCTGAATGGCTATTGTGGCAAGTCGTTTGTAAGCCATACGGATTACGTTGTCAAGAAGTACCTAGAGACCATTACCACTTGAAGGTGAGGAGGAAAACCAGAACTCCAATTCATATTTCCTCCTTACCTTGGGCAAAAATCGAGAGTATGTTGCCGCCGTGACTGTAAAATTAATCCTAACCTAGGCAATCATAAGCTACCAACCCCCTTTTTTAGGATCTAGAGGGATAGATTTAAAACTATTAAAAACCTCTACAGTCTTAAATTGAAGCATGAATTGTTGATGATGATGGCATGTCCAAGTGTCTCGACCATATCAGCTACGCTCTCAACTTTTACACCAAGAAGGACCACTAGCAGTGTGTTGATTCCTCTAATTCATCCTTTGCTCTAAGTAGCTCCTGCATTATTCACAACAACCAGGGTTTCGTTATTCACAACAACTAATTTATTCTACAATTTGGGCACACTAGATGGGCATCTGCGTGGTTACTAAACCTCCGACGTCCATTTTACAAGTGTACTATGAATGGTTTTGACATATAAGATATCTGGGTGCAAGTTGTTATAGTTTAAGATTATATTAATTAATTCTAACTAAAACGATCAAATGGATGGTGAGGAAGAATTATGGATCGTCTGCTTAAAATAAAAAACACCACGACAGTCATGATAGCCCAATTGGAAGTATCACTCACACCCTTGAATAATGGGTCCTTTAGATAGAACATAGATTCCATGGATAATGCAAACCCAATTGTCATTGCATCGATAACTCTCTGCGAATCATCTCTAGCCACCTTCCAAGCGTTTCCTATCAATCCACAGGGTTAGTTATAGCTTTGTCCATTGTTGTGGACTCAGCCGGTCATCGTTCTTTTACCCAACAAATTAGTTGTTGTGGCAACGAATCACCCTTTATCTCAACGGATATTCTGTAACCAGCGAGTCTGTGACATATCCTCCCCCTGCGTTTCTATTTCTGGTAGGACATCCTTCACAGGGACTTGCCTAGTGCCCACATGTTTCTCCTTGCCAGCTAGGATGCGACATTGAAAGATTAGATGTTTAGTTAATTTTTTGTATAATATGAGTGGTTAATTCTAGGAATGCATTGTTACCTCTCAGCAGTTTATGGATCTTAAGTTTGGAAATGCAATTTATTTAGTTCAACAACTTTAATAAGAAGTTGAGGATTGGACAACCTCCATCTAAATTCAGATGAGAAAATTATGATTTCTAGTAAGTCCCTTCCTTACAAATACCTTTACACCACAATAAGGGAAAGCCTCAAACTAAATAGATAATACACCCTTTTCATAACAAGAAGGTTCCTTCTTGTTTGGCTTACATTTGCATCATTTCATTTTAGACATAAGTGCTTTAAGAAACCCTTACGTAAGGGTTTTGTACTTACCACTTACCCATGTCTTCTATTTCTCAGGTTCTCCTTTCCTTAACAAGTTATAGTTGTTGTTTCAATTTGTTTGCTTGTAGAATCACTTAGCTCCAACCTAGTTTCCACAAAGAAAACCCTTAAGGTTTAATATAAGAACTTTTATCTACTGAAGGATAGAGTAATACATTAAACTTTACAACATGAGTCAGCCTCGCTACCTTTCTATTACCTCAAAGTGTATGTCTCACCCTATCTTATTTTCGCACCACCTCTCAACTCATGATTCAAACCCATCTTAGTGCTTTCACTCGAAAGGCTCACTACACACTATTAACTAGCTAGGATTGTAGGGTCGATGAATGTTTAGCTAATAACACGATTGCATGCTTGCGTGCAATGATTAATGTTACGCTTGGTTAATTAGTGGTGAGATATCTCTTTCTTCTTGAATAATTGATGTAAATGATGATTGTATATTAGAGTACTAGATCCCAATTGCTTATTGTGGTGTAGGACTAGCTTATGTATTTAGACTCTGGCTCACACTAAGTTTTATGTAATTTATGTTTTTAGACCTATTTCTTGAAATGGAATTTTTATGTGGTGAACAACTGTTAGACCTTATATTTCCTTACGCAACATTAATTACATTCGATTACCTTGTGCATTTTGGATTTGGTTGACATTAGACTTCTACCGCTTATGGATTTTTGTCATGAATAAGGAGTAGGACTTGTTTACATAGCGCCTTGGATCATGCAGATGAATAGGTGTTAGGATTGATTGCACGATGGTATAAGTTGAAACATAAGGTGTTTATGCCTCAATTTACAAATCCACTTGTCACAATGTGTTGTATGATTTTCCTTATGATTGAATTGTTGTGTTCATTCATTGATAAGTGATTGTGTCAATCTTCCAGTGGACCATGAGCTTACCTTGAAAATGATGTTGATAATCGAAATTTTGATGATGGAATTAATCGCGTGCCTAGAAGTTAAGTGGATTGGTGTTGGGCCTTAAAATTATTAAGTAGATTGTTTGCACCTTCACTTATGTCGTTGTTGGATTGATTTAGTATTTAAGACCTCTTGCACTTGCAATTTTATGTTACTCATATTTGTTTATTGAATGTTATCGCTCCTCGACGATCGTTGATGATGTTGGGCGGATCCTAACTAATTTTTTATTTCATTAAGGTGTGTATCATGGTTCGTGGTGACATGGTGTCGGCATGGTGTCGTATTGGATTATTAATTCACTATTATGGTTTGGAAAATATGTGATTGATGTATCGATGATGTTGGATTTTTTTTTATTTTTTAATTTTTCCTAACGCAACTTTAAAAAAGAAAATATACCTTTTTTATGTCGTCTGGTTGTTGTAACGACAGGGTCATTACATATGGTATTAGAGTGGGTTCAACCCTGCGACTATGGATAGCCATACCTTCCACTGAAGTATACACTTAAAGTAATCTCTCACCATTGATTACAACTTTAACTGGTCCATGAGTTACTCATGGTTGGAGGACATCGCGAAGATTCGTGACATGGTTCCAGGGGAGGAGGTGCGACACCTCTAGTAGCACTGTGCCAAAGGGGTCCAACCCCCAAGGCGAAGAACATGTATTGATCATGAGAAAATTGTCGCGCGAGATGCATTGGGTCTGATAAGGTGATTCTGGGGATTTGACAAAGGCCTGGAGAAACCACCTCTACTGAGATAAAACTAGGGCACCTATACCCTTGAGGGTCCACAACTCGCTTGAATCAGTACTGGTAGCATATGAGGGGAACTCTAGAAGACTAGGTTCTCACCTTCACGAGTGCCACAGATGTCTCAGCCACCGAGGTATCGCTGGAGATAACAACATGGTGCTTCACCCTTCACGGTTGCAACCTCTAGGACAAAGGTCTTCTTAGGTGATCTTCATCTAAGAATGAGTGCTCGTCTATGGAGGAGACACTCCTACCTCAACTAAACATGGTCGTTGAAGCTGTGTTAGTGCAACGGTTCGATGAATGGTTCTGGAAGAGGTAATTTTTGAAGGAATCCATTGACCACCAACTCATTGAGTTTAGCGCCTTACGACAGGGTGGTCATGTGGTGCCATATTATAAGACCATATTTATGGAGCTACTTCGCTATGCCTCACATCTAAACACGAAGAAGATGGAGATCAAGAAGTTCATGACGAGCCTTAACTCTAGGTTTTGTGCAAAGGTGAGGATCTAAATTCCTCGGACGTTGCACGATGTAGTCCATTAGGCCTCTTGATAAGGAAGATTTGACGTGGGAGTCAGGGTAGGAATCCTACAAGGCCATCTCGACTAACAACATCTGGTGCACAACAACATCAAATGTCATCCAAACCAGATCTCTTGGTGTCATGATGCATCTATAAGACCCTTGTTCACGACACCTTGTCGATAGGTTCCTTAGTAGGGGCTCCCTACAAGGGACCACTACATCTCTGGAAACACTGCTAGTAGTCGTCGTTTAGGCTTGTCGGTAGAACATACCAGTATCTTAGGTTGGTGGGCCAACAACTTCTATTCTTGGGCTAGGTGTACTGGACTAGAGGTGGGCGATGGACATACAGAGAGACACGTTACTAGAAATACTATCTGGGTGAAAGGGATAGAGTGGCAGAGTCAATAAGACACACTACCATGGCGGAGATGGGAAAGGCCCATAGGATTCATGACTGTGGGGAATAACCACCAGGCCAAGCACCAGTCCACTGTGCTCGAGGCGTTAGGTACCATTGCCAACCAAACTTATTTTTTGTTAGATCTCGAGGCTACAAAGAGCTATATTCCTAGTACCACGCTAAAGGGATTCATGTGAAGGCATTAGACAGTACGATCTTAGATTTATCGAAGTGAATTTGGGTGTCAACTGGATGGTTGGAGGAAGGGGTTGAATTCTCTCTTTAACCTAGGGTTTAGTGTAGCGAATTCTGACCTAAACATCGTGATCTTGAGATCTTATGACAATGTGATTAGTATGGACTAGTGAGATTCACATGATGCGATACTTAACCGCCTCATCTTACCATTAAGTATCGCATCATGTGATACTTAACCGCCTCATCGTAATTGACAAGCAGTTTTGACCAATGTGATTAGTATGGACTGGTGGGAATCGCATGATGTGATACAAAAAGGGGAGTATCCCTGAGGTTCATTTCTTCCCTACAACTACAAGAGATGCCGCGCATGGATTAAATTTATATGCATACTTAGCGTTGAACGTAAAGGGCATGGAAGAAGGATTATAAGACCTTTCAATAGTACGATAGTTTGCAGACATGATTCCCAGAATAATTACTGGGTGTGTCACCCGAAGCTAGGATGGATTGTACCATCGACCTAAACCTATAACTAAATTGATGGCAAGAAGGCCTTATCGAATGTCGAGCCCTGACTCATAGAAGTTGAAAGTGCAACTAAGGGATTCGCTGGACCAAGGACTTATACGTCCAAGTGTATTTTCTTGGAGTGCTACTAATTTATTACAGAAGAAGGTGGGGTCATGGAGACTCTGCTTGACCACCGTCGAGTATTCCTTGACGAATTTTTTATTTTTATCGGATGACAAAAGATCAAGATGAATTTTTTTTTTTGTTCATTTGGTATTACAGTGTTGCGAGAGAACAAATTACAGGAAGCAATCGCAAAGCTATCAGGGATTCATTGCTTAGGGCATGTTATCTCCGTTGAAGGCATCATTTTGGATCCAACGAAGGTAGAGGCTACTATGGAGTGTCCTATGTCGACAAATGTCCCAGAAGTGCATAATTGCATGTTTTTAGCCGGATATTATTGACGGTTCATCAAGAGTTCTTCGGAGATAGAAAATATGATTACGAAATTACAGAAGAAGAACATGAAGTTTGTGTGGAACGAGAAATGAGTGGAAGAATTTTGAAGGCTCAAGTAGTTGCTGATGATAGCACCAATACTAAAAGTCCCTGCCCTGGACGTCGGATTCTTGGTATGCATTGACGCATCCAGGGAAGGCTTAGACAAGGTCTTGAGGAAAGACGATCGAGGAAGTTAAGGAAGCGTGAGGAGAACTACGTGATGCATGATTTGGAGTTGTTATCCATTGTTTATTCCATCAGAGTGTGGAGACACTACATGTTTTGGACGAAAATTTGAATTAAAAACCAACCATTATGGTTTACAAAACCTTTTTACGCAAAATGACTTGAACGCACGACAAAGGCATTGGTCAGAACTATTTATCAATTACGATTTTGAGATTTACTACTTAAAGGGACAGTGAACAGAGTGGTAGATGAACTGAGTCAGATACCACACATATTTTCATTGATCAGTGTACATGGCTCATCCAGGACTGATGAAGATGAGGACAGACCTTAAGCCCTTATTCTTCTAGAATGGATAAAGGTGAACATCATCTTTTGCGTGGCAATATGTCTATAAGGTCAGCAGGTGAAGGATGATCGTAGACATCCGACAAGATTACTACAGCCACATGGTTTTATGGAATCGAAATGAGAAGTGATTTCGAGGGACTTTATCATTGGGATTGTCGTTATCAGCAAGCAGGCACGACTCGATTTCCATGACAGTTGATGCTCTGATGAAGACTTAACATTTTTTCCCTATGAATATGACACATCAACGACCATGTATAGCTAGAGTTTATATCAGCACGATTTGAGACTGTCAAACATACCAAAGGAATCGTATTTGATAAGGGATTTGGTGTTTGCAAGATGATTTTGGACGAGTTTCCCAAGAGGCCTTGGGAACAACACTAAAATTTAGTACAACATGTCCTTGATATAGACATGTTGAACGAAGGAATGAACCAATTTGGGAAGATTGTGTTGTGTATGTGTGTTTTGGACCAACATAAATGTTGGGATTCGCTCTGGTCGGTAGCCAAGTTTTCGTACGACAACAACTATCAAAGCACCATTGAGATGGTGCCATTTGATTTTCTTTATGGGTGACCATTTCATATGACTTTGAGTTGGCATTGACTAAAGGATGGGGTCCTGGTTGGATCATAAGCGATCCAAGAATTTAAAAAACCAATACAAACGATACGAAAGGGGACGGAAGAAGAGTAGGATCAACATAAGGGTTTGTCGATGCGCATCACATCAACCATATTTATGATGGGCCTAATGGCTAGTTGTGCCTCATTTCAAAGGTGTTTCACGAATTTTATCTTGTATCTATGTGTGACTTTAGGTCAGTGATCTTACGCATGTGATTGAATTGAGGTTTTGCGAGTGTCGGGCAAGGGTGTGCTCACAGCGAAGCCAATCCACATTCTGGACCATCGCATTCGACAACTACGACATCGAACAAGCGATCAAGTCAAGGACTAGTGGGATGATTATATTCCACACTTAGCTACTGGGGAGGACGCATATGATATGTGTCAGCAGTTTCCTTTTTTTTTCCTGATAGCTAGACATTTAGATATTGCCACACACCTTAGTTTTGCACTTGTATTAACTGTGAAACTTCAAGACAAAATTTAAAACAGGAGGGGGTGTATGTAACATCCCACTCTTGAGAACACTCGATGTGACTTATTCTTGTGGACACTTGTGTGCAAGTGATCTGGTTCACTATATGATTTACTTATTTGATTATGGAGCATGATGATGTTTGTGGATTTGATGATATGTTATTTTATGATATTTATATCGATAGACACTATTGACTAGTTTTCCTGAGTGTGTAGGACTCTAAAAGTTTGAGGATGTTGATGGCATCGAAGGATCATCTTCGACTCTGGATCGAGTCAGGGAGCGAACGATTATGGTTTGAATGTTTTGATATTACATATGTGGCATATGACTAGATATTATGATGTTGATTATTATCACTGACACGTTTCGTTGATGAATGCAGGTTGATGATGGCTCGGTGACCAGACTCACATTAGTAGTAAAAGGGTGACACACAACAACCAGAGACATTGAGGGAGAGGTGTGGCAGCAGCCCTGCCACATCATACTAGAACTCCTGCCATGGCTCGAATTGTTGGTTAACGATTACATAGTTCGAGAGGACCCACGATGTCATGAGGGCAGACTGTGACAGACGTTCATGATGATTCTAAAGGGCGTGCAATAAGGAAGTGTCCTTATTTTTTAGAGGCCCTTAGTCTCCCACAGGGACACCGGATGGAGTATTGACTCCAGGCTTTTGGCATCTACCAAATTCAGTCAAGAGATGAGTGGCACCCTTAGAGCACATAGTGCATCTTGAAGGGAACATCATGCAAATAAAATCAGAATGTAGGCGAGTGACACCCTTCGATCACATAGTGCATATTGAAAGGAACGTCGTGATTTTAACTATGGTAAGTTAATAAACCTAGTACATATACAACTATGCCTCCTTAGAACCTGATCAGCCTTAAAATGAATGATGTGATGAGTAAAGTTTAATAATAAATTTTCCCTTAAGAATTGTTGCCAAGCCTAGTGAAATTAAAAAGCTAGGTCTAAATAGAACCTTTGAACCAAAAAAACTAATTAGACCTGTAGCAAGAAAGGGGTAAAGAAATTTCAAACATTAATACTTAAAGTAAAATTTTAATGGAGGATTAATTTATTAAAAGGGCAATTTGTTCTCTTTGTGTAAACTTGCTAATTCTGAACTTAGTTAAAAAGGGAAAGTTAAAGAAAAAGGGGAATGTCTAACTTAGTAAGGAATCTAGCCTTTGGAACTTTCTATTTGTGAAGGCTTTAAGTAAAGCATAAGTCATTTAAGAATTGTAAGGTAATAAATGGACAACGAGGAGCATTTTTAGGAAGCCTTTTAGGTGCTTGAGGGAAATTGTCAAATTTAATTAATTAATAAATTGATTTTCTGGTGCAACTAGGAGGATAGGGTGACATGTGTACAGGGGTGGTTTATCCTAATTAAATTAATAAAAAGGAATATAATGATGGTTTGGAAAAGTAATCACTAAGAAAACTCTATAAAAATGATGGCGGCGGAGGAGTATGATCATGTAGGTTACATTGCTGATATTTTTCTTGACTGATTTTACCTTGTGGGAGCAGGGATGTCCAGTTCGATTGGAGAGTGGTAGCTCGACCTTGTGAGGTGAGCTGACAACTAACTTTCTCTGGCTTGTGTGCATGGCCCTTTTGTGACTTAGAGGGCTCAGGGGGGAGAAGAGTACCCCTAGCATTTGTTGGGAGGTACTGGTGAGGTCTCAACAGTTAGCAAGCGGGAGTTGGATAGAGCACAAGCGTGGGATAGCGACCTCAGATTCTTTGCATTTGGTTACGGTACACAGGTGTAATTTTTCATTGGTAAATTAGTTAAAAAAAAATTGTATATGAATATCAATATTGATGAATATGTATTGGGTTTCTTGAATGGTAGTAAGTAATTTATAAGTCAATTGAAATGTATTCCATCTTCGATTTAGTTATGTTGCCAATATAAATTATAATTATAATTTCAGTTGCAAGGCACCAAATGGTTATCTTAAAATATTTTGGGGTAATCCATGCGCTATTGATTTCAGTATTGAGATTTCATTTGTTTTTTTTTTTTCTGCACTTGTTGAAGGATGTTATGCAAATATAAGCTCTATAATACACATAAATATAAGCTCTATAATACACATAAATAAGAGTAGTACTAATATCGCATATGAGCACTTCAGCCAAAATCCTTCATGCGAAAAGCATCTTAAGAATGCCTAAAAACCTTAGTAAGTGAACAAATTCTAGATCGGGTGGAGATTCCCTTTAGATATGTTGAAGATGTTGATCACTGGAAATGGTCACTGCCTGACAGGCAAGCATTCATTGCGGGCCTTAGCATGGAGAGATATAAATTGTTTTCCATTGTTAATCCTTACGTATTGAGCTGGTTGATTCCGAAGACACTGTAGCAATATTTGTACTCGGTTCGAATGGAATTGCTTATGAACTTGGAGTAGTTTCAATATTTAATTAGCTAAGTATCAAGTAATTTTGGCCTTTATGTGCATGTGTGATGAGAGGGAGACAAGTCCTTTCGTTTCTAATTGCCTTCGCTCAATAATTGTAAGTCTCACCTCATACCCGCGATGTGCACGTCTTATGCCCAGTTTTTAACTCTGTCAAACAATTTTCCGAATGGCAGTTGTGGCAAGCCGTTTGTAAGACATACGGATTACGTTGTCAAGCGGCACCCATAGACTGTTACCATTTGAAGGTGAGGAGGAAAACCAGAACGCCAATTCGTATTTTCTCGTTACCTTGGGAAATAACCAGAGTATGTTGCAGCCGCGAATGTAAAATTTATCCTGGTTAATCCTAACCTAGGAACTCATAAGATACCAACCCTTTTTTCAGGATCTAGAGGGATATATTTAAAACTCTTAAAAACTTCTACAGTCTTAAATTGAATCATGAATCACTGATGATGATGGCATGTCCGAGTGTCCGGACCATCTCATCTATGCTCTCAGCTTTTACACCAAGAGAGACCGCTAGCCGTGTGTCGATTCCTGTAATTCAGCCTTTTTTCGAAGTAGCTCCTGCATCACAGTAATACACAAAAACCAGGGTTTCAGTATTCACAACAACCGATTTATGCTATAATTTGGTCACACTAGATGGGAATCTGCGTGGTTACTAAACTTCCAACGTCCATTTAACAAGGGTACTGTGAACGTTTTTGACATCTAAGATATATGTGGGTGAAAGTTGTTATAAGTTAAGCTCATATTAATTAATTCTAACTAAAACGCTCAAATGGACGGTGAGGAAGAATTATGGATCATCTGCTTAAAATAAAAACCACCACGACATTCATGATAGCCCATATGGAAGTATCGCTCACACCTTTGAATAATGGGTCCTTTAGATAGAACATAGATTCCACGGACAATGCAAACCCAACTGTCATTGCGTGGATAACTGTCCGCGGATCATCTCTACCCACCTTCCAAGCGTTTCCTATCAATCCGCGGGGTTAGTTATAGATTTGTCCATTGTCTTGGACTGAGTCGGTCGTCGTCATTTTACCCAACATATTAGTTGTTGTGGCAGCGAATCACCCTCTATCTGAGCGCAGATTCCCTTACAAACGATTCTCTGACGTCTCCTCCCTGTGCGTTTCTATTTCTGACAGGACATCCTTCGCGGGGACTTGCCCAACGGCCACACGGTTCCTCATTGCCAGCTAGGATGCGTCGTTGAACGTTCAGATGTTTAGTTAATTTTTTGTATAATCTGAGTGGTTAATTCTGGGAATGCATTGCTACCTCTCAACAGTTTATGGATCTTAAGTTGAATGGGATTTATTTAGTTCAACAACTTTAATAAGCAGTTGAGGATTGGACAGCCTCCATCTAAAATCGGAGAAGAAAATTATGATTTCTAGTAAGTCCCTTCATTACAAAGACCTTTACACCACCATAAGAGAAAGCCTCAAACTAAATTGATAATCCACCCTTCTCATAACAAAAAGGTTCTTTCCCGTTTGGCTTACGTTTGCATCATTTCCTTTTAGACATAATGCTTTAAGCAAGCCTTGCGTAAGGGTTCTAAGGGTTCTGTACTTACCACTTACCCATGTCTTTTATTCTCGCGTTCTCTTTTCCTTAACAAGTTGAAGTTGCTGTTTCAACTTGTTTTCTTATAGAATCACTTAACTCCAACCTGGTTTCCACTGAGAAAACCCTTTAGGTTTACTATAAGAACTTTTATCTACTAAAGGATATTGTAATACCTTAAACTTTAAAACATGGATCAGCCTCACTACCTTGATATTACCTCAAGGTCTCTCTCTCACCCTATCTTCTTTTCGCAGCACCTCTCCACTCATGATTCAACCCTTCAACCCGTGTTTGCACTCCAAAAGGCTCACTGTGCACTATTAACGAGCTAGCATTGTAGGGTCGATGAATGTTTAGCTAATAACACGATTGAGTGCTTGTGCACAATGATTAATGTTACGCATGGTTAATTAGTGGCGATATATCTCATGCTTCTCGAATAGTTGATGTAAATGAGGATTGTAGATTAGAGTACTAGCATCCAATTCCTTATTTTGGTGTAGGACTACTTAATGTATTTAGACTCTCACGCACACTAAGTTTTATGTAATTTATGTTTTTAAACTTCTTGCTTGAAATGAAATTTTGATGTGGTGAACGACTGTTAGACCTTATATGTCCTTAAACAACATTAAATACAGTCGATTACCTTGCACATTTTGGATTTGGTTGACCTCATACTTCTAGTGCTTATGGATTTTTTTCATGAATAAGGAGTAGGACTTGTTTACCTAGCGCCTTGGATCACACAGATGAATAGGTGTTAGGATTGATTGCACCATGGTCTAAGTTGAAATGTAAGGTGTTTACGCCTCAATTTACAAATGCGCTTGTCAGAATGTGTTGTATGATTTTCCTTATGATTGAATTGTTGCGCGCATTGATCGATAAGTGATTGTGTCAATCTGGAAATGGACCATGTTCTTACCTTGAAAATGATGTTGATTATTGAAATTTTGATGATGGAATTAATCACACGCCTGTAAGTTAAGTGGATTGGTGTTGCGCCAAAAAAATAATAAGTAGATTATTAGCGCCTTCGCTTATGTTGTTGCTGGATTGATTTAGTATTTAAGACCTCTTGCGCTTGGAATTTTATGTTACTTGTGTTGGTTTATTGAATGCTATTGCACCTCAACAATCGTTGATGATATTGGGAGGCTCTTAATTAATTTTTTATTTCGCTAAGGTGTGTGTCATGGTTCTTGGTGACGAGGTGTCGGCATGGTGTCGTATTGGATTATTAATGCACTATTATGGTTTCGAAAATATGTGATTGATATATGGACGATGTTGATTATTTTTTTTTATATTTTAATTTTTCCTAACACAACTTTAAAAAAGAAAAAAGACCTCTTGTACATCACTTGGTTGTCGTAACAACCAATTTGTTACCCTTTGGACTTATCAAACTTTATCATTTATCAGAAAAAAATACATATAATTAGATTTTATTAAATATGCAATTAGATTCTATCAAATATACTAGTATAAACAACTCACAATTTGACACCCCCTTAAGTCCATAGGCCCCTCCTCCTTTTAACGTTGAATTTGGGTGAAACATATTTGTTGGAATTGTAAATTGTATATCTTGAGATTGCCTATTTAATGTTGGAATATGCTAATTACTCCCTTAGCTATTTTAGGAAAGTTTTGATTTTAGACTCTAGTAGAGATTTAATACTCTACTAGAGTTTTAGTTAGTTTTGCATGATCTATCATTGTGAGTCCTATTATTAGCAAGTTTTGTGTATTTAACTATCACCGGAGAATCAATGAGAGCAACATTAAGTTTTAGAGGAGCATCTGGTGTCTTGTTGCTACAACAACTGTAAGGAATTTCCCCCCCTCCTTTATTTAAGAGGATTTAAGGTTTTTACATCTAGATGGTCTATGAAATCAAAAGAAAAATCAACCATTTAGAATGGTCAAATTGAAAAAGTTAATATGTGTTGCTTTGAATAAGATCATAGTGATTGTTAGAGAAAGATTTATACAAGTCTTTTTGTTTTCAGCTGAATGGAGATTAACTGTGCATCAGAATGTTTATGAAAAAATCCCCCCCTTCTTCTTATTTCGCATCCATGCTTTACATATAAAAAGAGGTAAATAGTTGCAAAGAAGATAGTTCTCATACTAAGAAAAGAGAAAAGCATTAGACCTAAGCAAACTTGTGATTCTTAATTTCATTTCTTTGATTTGGTATATAATTATAGAATTGCATGGTTGTCCGATACTTTATGATATTTTTCATTCAATAATATGTTAAAGGTAAATCCCTACCTAAGAAAAGTTGCGATTTTGAATTTGGTTTCTTTGATTTGGTATACAATTATAAAATTGAATCGTTGTCAAAAACTTTATGATATTTTTCATTCATGATAACTTCATTTATTTCTCAGTGTTTCCACTCAAGTGATCAACACACATTCGAGATTCTATTTATTATCTTTCTCATCACCTTACAAATACCTCATCTTTTATGTTTGTCAGTTTATATGTTGGTTCAACAGTGAAACCCTTCACTAAGAATCATGGCAGTAAAGGCAATTAAAGTAATATCAATTTTTTAAATATGTTTAATAAAAATAAATTCAATATTCAATGCATGCGTTGCCAATGAAGATGTGTAGACTAATTTTCTCATGAAAACAACCAAAACAAAGAATTCTAATGACAATACATTTGGTAGAACCCTCATTCTAAATGTCATGTCCCAAAACCATTTGGAATCAATATTTTATATATTATCGACCAAGGGACTAATCAAATCATGATAATGCCTAAAATTCTCCACTTTTTTCTTTGGTTATAGTAGACTTTGAATGTTCCCTCTCAATATTGAGAATTAATTAAACATAAAAGATACTATCCAGGAGAGAATATGATCGTCTTGAGGATTCTCTGAAGAAACTCGTCATAAACGTCATCTTGAGTGGAACAAGGAAGGAAGATAACTCCATTCTGCGGAAAGTTGTCAGACTGTCAGATGAATTGATAACGAAAATTGTGATTATTGGAAGATATAATTTGAGAACAACTCAGTCAATAGAAATAGACCCTATCTTGCAGTTCTCATAATAGTATCAGATAATCATATAAATAAAATAATAACATCAGTTCATCCTACACAATCTGTCATCGTAGTCTAAACTTTCTACAGAATGACTCTTCTTCGACGATTTTTTCTAGGAACATTTGCCTCAAATTCGGTAAGAAATTGTTAGATCTATAGATTTGAGTGATTATTTATGTATAATATGAGTCACCCTGGGGTTTTTCAACATGTTGAATCCATTTATGCATTTATAAATGGACTTTAAACAACAAACAATATTGATTTCATGCATATTTATGTCGTTAGATTCCGGCCAAAAAAACCATTCTGTAGAACAGTTAGACAACACCCACTTTTCCATGTCGATTTTGAAGTGGGTGTGGATGCATATCAATTCCAAATTCTCACACTTACCAATGTTCTCTACATCCATTTGAAGATATTCCAAATGGCATTGATGGTATGATTTACAAGACCGAACAAATCATTGACTTCAAATAATATATGTAACTATGAAACTACTTGGACGCATCCTCCTCCACAATTAAATCTCACTACCGATACTATTATATCATTGTACATAATGTTGAATTGCTCAACTACGGTAATTATGTTGCTAATTTAAGGAATGGGAGCCGTGTAGGGTATGAGTGCGATGATGGCCATGCTGAAATGGTTAGCACAGAAAGTGTGATAGATCAAATCTCGTGTATGTCCCTTCCGAGCATAGAGATAAGAAGGTCTATGTTTCGTACATTCGTGTGAAGGTAGTTTTGGACAATCTTAAATGGTATCACCCAACATCCTTATTTGTAGGACCATTAATGTTAGAAAAGTAATACTTTTGTATGTCAGGCCAAATAAAATAAAAGGCGTTTTCTAAATGTTCTACGTTTTGGTATTTTTGGGTAGAATCCGACCATATAAATCTAAGAGAAAAGACAATCTTCCTTTTTATAAATTGCATTTATCAATGCATAAATAGATTGTAAAACCCTAGGACACTCTGAGTATACACACTAAACCTCTCAAATCTGCAAATTCAATGATTTTTCACCAGAGTTTGGGGGAAATTGAACAGATAATCTCCCCCCCCCCAAAAAAAGCCAAAACCTAGAACATTTAGATTGCGAGATGACTTCTTCATACTTGAATGGTTTTTTGGTAGCCCATGGTATTTTTATACCTTATTATATGATAGAGTACATGGGTTTGGTTTTGTTTAACTTTATTATTGAGTGTTGTTTATATTTTCACAACTGTGGTATCAGAGCAAAGTCTTTTGTACAATATTTTGTGTGTGTAGGGTTTTCAGAGTACATCACTTGATTTTCCAAATAAAATAGGTAGTGTTGTGTTCTTGTTTATTATTGTCATTTTTATTATGTTTGGTGTCTTATCATGAGATATGTTTAAGTTTAATATTGAATGTTTTTTATTTTGTAACAACTGGTGGTTGTTGGAGATTAGGTGTGTGTAGGGTTCATTTACAGGTGTCTCCAATGGAGTAGATGTTAAAAATTGAAAATATTACCATGGTAAACTTCATCATATGGAGGTAAATAATGGAATATGTAATGACCATAAAACATCCTCAATTGCCAGTTGAGGAAAAATCAAAGAAACCCTCATAGATGACCTATTAAGACCGTGAGAAGTTATATCCAAAGACAATTTCCACTCTCCAAGAGTATTTGACAAACAGGATATAATTCCATGTTTTGGAAGAAAAGATAACTGAGTCGATATGGAAAAAGCTTCATGATTTATGTGAATGAGACACAACAGTGAAAATGTTAATTTTTCATGTAGTTTTTTTTTAACCTCAGAATGAAGAAAGGGAGCCCAAACATTTAAATGAGTTTCACAAAGTGTTGACCCAACACTTCGTTGAAGATTTCATTTTATGATGAGATACAAGCCCTCCTACTCTTGAGTTGAATGTATGATAGTTGGAAAATCTTAGTTTTCTCCATAAGTAATGCAACACCAAAAAGTAAAATGTGTTTTTAATATGTTTCTAATAGTTTATTAAATGAAGAGATGTGCAAGAAATCCATCGTAGAGGAAATGCCAAATATGGATTCATTAACCCTTGGTGACCATAGAAGGAAACCAAATAGAAATAAATCAAGGTGACCCAACTTTAGAGACAAGTCAAGTATCGAGCATGGAATAATAACCTGTTGTCATTGTGGAAAACTTGGAAATGTTATAAAATATTGCAGGATATTAACAAGGAAGAAAAAGGAAGGCAACAACAATAGTAACAAATAAACTATTGTTGTTACATGAGATAGTGAGTTATTAATCATTTTTTCTTGTGAGGATGCATGCCTTTATACTTATAGTCATGATAGTGATTGGATTTTATATTATGTAGCTTCCTACCATGCTACCCCAAGAACATAAAATTTTATCTCTTATAACTCTGGTAATGTGGGTACAGTTTGCTTAGGTAATAAAATTCTTTGTAATATGGAAGGAGCGGGAGATGTTCTAATAAAGACAGAATATGGCATTATTACATTGCTTAAACATGTCGGACATGTACCAGATTATGGAGTGAATTTCGTTTCAGTCAGGAAGCTAGATGATGAAGGCTGTCATATAGTGTTTGGAAAGGGAAGATAGAAAATTGTAAAGGATTTGTTGGTTGTTGCAAAGGGGAAGAAAATAATCACTCTCTACACATTAAAATCAAAACTGTAGAAATCATATAGTGTTGCTAGAGTTACATAGGAGGATCCTACAACAATTTTGTGCCACAAAAGACTTGGGCAAAGAGGCTTAAAAATACTTGTTGAACAAAAACTTTTTCCTACAATTAAACGTGCATAATTTAAACTCTGTAAACATTGTATTATGGGTAGACATAAAAGGGTATCATTTATAAAGGATAGACTTGAAAGGGATACACTTGGTAGATTCTATTTTTTTTTCCCTGGTTAATATAAATTCACTAGGAGGGGATGCTTATTTTGTTACTTTTTATTGATGATACATCAAAAAAAGTGTTGGATTTCCCTATCAAGAGAAAGGATAAAGTTCTAGGAACTCTTCCTAAATTTCATATGATTGTTGAAAGGGAAACTAACAAATTATTAAGATGTAATATAACAGATAATGGTGGAGAGTATTTCTCTAAATCCTTTGAAGATGGGACTATAACCATTTCACTACCAATTAACACAAACACAAACATGTATGATCTAATTCGAGCGGGATGCTATTGCATCAGTCGTTAAGGTTAAATGCTTCTGATTCGAGCGAGCTACTATTGTAGTGGTCATTAAGCTTTGTAACATCCTGCTCTAGCAAAGTGAGCAAACTTATTCTTTGAGGACACTTGCTCGGAAGTGATCTGGATTTTTATGCTATTAAAACTTTTTGATT
>JASDQU010739840.1:10492-58836 GCA_032191745.1 Picea mariana
GAAAAATTTACACATCGATGAACGAATTTAAAAAAATAATTATGTTACAACATTTCTAGTGTGCTTTATGAGTGAGTGCACTGACGCATTATAGTCAAATAGGTGTACTGATAACTAGAAACCATTTAAAAAAAAACGTGATAGGGCCAAGAGAGTTTGGATCCGATGCAATAAGTGGTTCCCTTGCATCACATGCTAAACGCCTTATATCTAAAATCTAAAATGCCTAAAATGAAAAACTCTAATTGTGAAGTGATAGAGGGAGTTAAACCATAATGTAAAATTTCGCAGTCACATAAGCAAGAAGAAGCAAGGGCTTAAGGTAAGTATGATTTTTATTTTATTTTATTTTTTCTGAATTTTAATTAAGAAAAAATAGATCCAAGTTTTACGTGAGTAATCATCAATAAAAAAAACATAATATACATACCCGCTTAGTGAATTTGATGACATCGGTTCACACACATCTGAGTGAACGATGTCCAATACTCTTTTGGATCTGCTATCGCTACTGGGAAAGGAGTGCTTCACGTTCTTGCCTTGTGCGCAACCTTTGCACACATCGTCTAGTTTTCCAGGATCTATGGTAGTCCTGTCACCACCTTTCTCACACTCGGTAGGGCCTTGTAATGTAGGTGAGAAAATATCCTATGCCATAATTAACTGGGATTCATAGTGTCGTGAATTAATGTTGAATTTGACCACCCTTTCAATTTGTATAGTCCTCCCTCTTGAACTCCAATCACCACAAAATTATCAAAAGTATTCCCTCTAGGACACATAAGAACTTGTCCATCAACAAATGAAACTCTATAACCCTTCTCATCCAATGATAAAATCGAGAGAAGGTTCTTCTTCAATCCAGGAACATAGAGAAATTCTTTCATCTTCATTGGATTTCCTGAATCTAACTTGTAGGAGGCTTCTCCTACTCCTTTGAATGGATAATGATAGTCATCTCCCAATTTCACCTTGTGTGGTGAATCCTTATGAGTAAGGTTAGACAAGGAGTCTTTATAACCTGTCATGTGCTTGGAAGCACCATTGTCCACCAACCAAATGTCACTTCCATGAGTGACAATTCTTGTAAGGGCCGAGATAAGAACATACTCCTCATCACTTGATTCATATTCCTTTGAAACCTTCTTGGGTGGCTCATCATATTTAGATGTATGAACACGATGCAATTTACCTCCTTTATTTTCCCTTGGTCTCTGAATGAGGGAACAATTCCTAGCAATGTGTCCCATTTTATGACAACAGAAACATCAGATATTTAGGTTATTTCTTTGTCTCTTCTAAAACTTCTTGGGTGAGGAGGGTTCTTTCTTTCTCTTTCCTTTCTTGGTGTGGGCGGCTAGAGCTTGATCATCATCTGTCATCTTCTTTTCTCTTGTTTCCATCCTTGCTTCTTCTTGGTTGCAATAGTCCCATAGCCTACTTAACTTGGGTAGCTTCCTTCTTGAGCATATCCCTTGAATAAATGCATCCCTTGACCTTGGGAGGACATTCAAGGTGGCCATCACCATTTCTTTTCCATTCACTGTATCACCATTGGATTCTATCCGCTCCTTTATCTGGTTTGCTCTTGAGAAGTAAGAGTGGATGGTTTCTAAATTATGCATTCTCACGTTCTTTAACTGAGTTCTCAATGTCATTCTTTGGTTGATGTTGTTTCCTTCAAATAGTAGGGTTAAGGAATCCATCATTTCTTTTGAAGTGGATAATGAAGATATGTGATGAATAAGATGGTCCTTATGGAGTCTGCAATAATCCTGTTTGCTTTGACCATACCCTTCTTGTGCTTTTGTTTAGCCTCATCTCCCTCTGGTTCTGAAACCTATTATTTAATGAAATTCTCTAGATCATGTTCTTCTAGGAGGAGGGATACTCTGTAACTCCATGCTCTGAAGTTTTCATCTCCCTTCATCTTCTCATCAATATTGGTTTTGGTAGTCATCCTTCCCCTAAATAACAAATTATGGATTCTGAAGATCTGATCTAGGGAAAATATGCACTCCACTAGGGCACACTTGCTGGTGGTCTTGTATTGTCTGGAAACCATTCCTATCAAGAAAAACAACTCCTTTTGTCTTCTAGATCTGAAAACTGTCTTCTATTCAGGCATGCATTGATACCATGTTATAATTTTAGAAGTTACAATTATCTTCTTTAACATTTATTAAAAATTGCATGTAATATGATCACTGAAATATAAAAAATTACAGAACACAAGATATATCCTGGGAAACCCTCGTGGGGGAGAAAACCCAACAACCAATTCTTCAGTATAGATTCCTTCAACCAATACAATGTCACATTATAGTTCTCCACAAATAGATCAAGACCAAGATACCAAAGACTAAGAAACCAAGACCAAGAAACCAAGACCTCCTACGCTAGACCTCCTTTTCTATGCTCCAAATACACAAGAGAAGGGGTTTTGTGTGTGTATTCAAATGAGAGGAACTCAACCTCTATTTATACACATAACTTGACTCATGAAAATATGCAACCCTAAGAGGGGACGTTTTGACTTTTACAATAAGGATATCAATAAAATAATAATTTCTTTTGAGCCGATTTATACAATAAGATTACAATAACCTTCTCTAGGTTTGACCAATACAAATACAAAATAATATCTTCCATAGTTACATCAAAATATCAACACTTCTTGTGCCTAAACTTAATAAATACAATGGAATAACTCTGAAGGAATAAATTTACGTTTATAAACTTTATTGTATGTGGATCAATGTATCTATAATTTTTGCAAATATTCTAAAGAGGTTTCTCTCACACACATTTGCTCATAGCTTCATTGCACAAGTAGTGAGTTTCTTTGTTATTTCCTAGATATGTTAATACCATGTTACTATGAAATTTAAGTGTAGATTTGTGTATGCAAGATACATGGTAGGAATGGTAGTTTCATATTGAAGGGGAAAAATACACATGGAAAAAAAGCTATGTACTTAAAGCTATGGAAAAATACACAACCCTCATCAAACAAGAATTGGAGGAGGAGACATGATTGAAGGTGATTCCCAAGAATGCACACGTATCAGTTTTAAAAAAAGAGAGAAACCAAAAGATTACAAGTCTTGAATCAAGATTGCATGCTAGTTCAAAATGTCACTAAAAGTATTAAGTTCATTGTATATCTTATAAACACCATGACATAAATTGTTGGTTGAAAGTGTCATGTAAATGAGGGAAATTGCATAATATTGAATATTTTATAAAATAATATCCTTATCATCCAATGAAAGATAAAGATGAAAATCATGTAAATATGGAAATCCAAGTAGGATAGGATGGCCATGTAGTCTAGGAAGGCTAAGAGTTTAGAAGTTATAAGGACAAGAGTTGGGAAATAGAAGGCTAAGACTCATTGAAAAATATTATAAGTAGAACCATTGCAGTCATGCAAGGGGATATTTTGGCATCATAAGCTATCTTCATACGTTAATAGAGATGTCACTAGCTTGTGTTCTTATACTCTTGCAACTTATGACTAGTTGTAGACAATTTTTTTTTTTTCATAGTTTTCTTGAAGCTTATAGGATTGGATGTTGCAATATGTAAACAACTCTGATGCTTGTAATGTCTAGACTTACTTATCTTACATAGTGATTGTTATAATTTGAGAAGTTACAATTATCTTCTTTAACATTCATTAACAATTGCATGTAATAGGATCACTGAAAGATAAACAATCACATAACACAAGATATACCCTGGGAAACCCTCGTGGGGGAGAAAACCCAACAACCAATTCTTCAGTATAGATTCCTTCAACCAGTACAATGTCACATTATAGCTATCCACAAATAGACCAAGACCAAGATACCAAAGACCAAGAAACCAAGACCTTCTGCACTAGACCTCCTTTTCTATGCTCCAAATACACAAGAGAAGGCGAGTTGTGTGTTGGTTGTGGATCTTGATTATCTTCTTGATTCATAGGTATTTGTTTTTTAGTCGTGTTTATACCCCATGAAGAATTTACACCCCAGAAGACTATAAACCCCTCCACGCGGGGGAGTTGCAGGGGCGAAGCCCCCGAAGGAAAAATTTCCTTGTAAATGTATATTGTAATTTCATAGTAAATATGGACCGTTCATTATAATGTCACAGATCTAATGGTAGAAGTTATGTTAGGTTTTTTTTCCCTAGAAGGAAACCCTCTTTTATGACGGAAATGTATTGCGACTATGTATCATTGCGAATATTGTATTCTTAGTGAGGAGACTGTGAGATAAAGAAGAGGAAGTTACAACGGATGTGCTGTAGGTTGTATCCCTTCATTTGATGGATAATAAAAATGAAGGACTTGACAATTTCTTTGGTGGACGTAGCCCACACTAGGTGAACCACATATATCTGTGTCTCTATTGTATTGTGTATCTTCTATGTTTTATTTCTACATTTGTTTTTATTTTATTGTTCCATGATCCTATTTTTCTAACATTGTGTGTGTATACAAATGAGAGGAAATCAACCTCTATTTATACACATAACTTGACTCCCAAAAATACGCAACCCTAAGAGGGGTTGTTTTGACTTTTACAATAAGGATAACAATTTACAATAATTTCTTTTGAGTCGATTTATACAATAATATTACAATAACCTTCTCAAGGTTTTACCAATACAGATACAAAATAATATCTTCTGTAGTTACATCAAAATATCAACACTCCCTCTTAACTAGGAAGGTATTCTTTGTTGCCACACAAGCTCATCACCATTGACTGTTGAACATAT
The DNA here is from genome assembly GCA_032191745.1 of Picea mariana. NCBI lineage: Eukaryota > Viridiplantae > Streptophyta > Pinopsida > Pinales > Pinaceae > Picea > Picea mariana. The sequence goes on from JASDQU010739840.1 coordinate 15,266, forward strand.
GAATCTATACATCATCATATATCCATAGTACAACATGACTTAATAGCCAATGCATCCAAGGCTTGTGGGCAACTCTCAAATAGCTTCAACATGTCACCATGACATCCACTACCCCACAATGCATCTGTAACTCATCATGTGCACCCCTGTGACTTCACAACCAATGCATCCAGGGCCTATGGGTAGCTCTCAAATAGATACAACATGTCCCCAGGACATCCACTACCTCTCAATGCATATGTACCTTGTCACTCCCTCCCATGCCAAGTTGGTCCTTGAAGTGCTTGAACTTTGTCCTCGACAATGGCTTGGTCAACACATCCACAACCTGCTCCTTGATATTCACATACTAGAGCCTCACTGCTCCCCTCTGCACCATATCCTTGATATGGTGATATTTGATATCGATATTCTTCGACTTGTCATGGAACACCAGATTCTCTGAAAAATTCATGCTACTCTGGTTGTCACACCAAATGCAGGTCACCTCTAGTTTGAGACCAAATAACCCAGACAACAAATTCTGAAGCCACACTGCTTCTCTACATGCCGCACATGCTACCACATATTCATCCTCATTCGTATTGAGTGCTACACATGACTACTTCTTGCTGCTCCACAAAACCATACCGAAGCCTAGACTGAAGAATTATGATGAAGTACTCTTCTGATCAGGAACACTTTCGACCCAATATGAATCCAAATATCCATATAACTCGAACTCATGGTCTGTCACATACATGAGGCCATAATCCAATGTACCCTTAAGGTACCTTATCACATATTTTGCTGCAAACAAATGAACCTGCTTGGGATGCTCCATATACTGACTCAGGGTGTTCACAACAAAACATATATCTGGTCTTGTGTTCATCAAGTACATCAACAAACCCACCATATGTCTGTTTAAAGTAACATCCACAATCTCTGAATTCGTATCCTGCAACAACTTCATATTTGATACCATAGGTGTAGCCATTGCCTTGCAATCCAACATCCGAAAACTCTTCAGGATTTCCATTGCATACTTCCCTTGATTCATAAAGATCTCATCCTGTCTCTGCCATACCTCAAGACCCAAAAAGTAATGCATCATCCCTAGATTTTTTGTTTCAAACTTAACAACTAGTTTTCTCTTACACTCTTAGATGATATTTTCCACACTTATTAGAAACAGGTCATCCACATAGTATTACCGGACCATCATCCACAAACTTAAAGTAAAGGTTAGGATATGTACTTCTCTTTGTAAATCATAATCTCATCATAAAACTATCGATTCTGCCATACCATTCTCTAGGTGCCTACTTTAATCCATATAAATCCTTCTTCAATCTGCACACATGCATCTCTGTGTCATGTACCTCGAACCCTTGTGGCTGCTCCACATATACTTCCTCTTTATTTCACCATTCAATAAGGATGTCTTCACATCCATTTGATGCACCTTCCATTTCATTACTACAACCAACAAAAGTATAGTCCTGATCGAGGTATATCTTGCCATGAGAGAAAATGTCTCTTGATAGTAAATTCCCTCCTTTTGAGAGAATCCTCGAGCCATAAATCTAGCCTTATAATTTTCAATACTTCCATCAATTTCATGTTTCATTTTGTAGATCCATTTTGAACTTACTACTAATTTCTCCTTCGGTCTGGGGACCACATCCCATACATCATTCTTTACTATGGATTGATATTCCTCCCCCATGGCATCCTTCCATACCCTCTTTTCTGCAACCTGTTCATAACTAGACGGTTCCACATCCATGATATCACAAAAACATGCCACATAGCTGTAATACAGTTTCATCTTCTTACTTTTCTTGAGATATTTTTTCAGGGCACCATATCTTTCTGCATCTCTGATGAGCTCCTATTCCCAATCTAGTATTCTCTTGCGAGAAGGCATCTCTGATAGCCTCTTAGGTTATGCCATGTCATTATCCTCATGAATGACTTCCTCTGGTTCAACTTCTTCTACCTCTGGAACTCTATTAACTTCATTCTCCTCCTCATGAACCTCTTTTGCACAATCCTGTCTTGATTTGCTGAAAGTTACAATTTCATCGAAGGTGACATCTCGGCTAATCTCAACTTCTGGTGACCAGGAATATATATCATGTACGCCTTCAATGTGTCACTATAGCCAATTGTTGGTTTCTTATCTAAGTATTACCTTTAACATGATTGAACCAGGTTCAGGCCTACTAGGGTTCCAACAAAGCCTCTAAAACTATTGACCCTCCTGGTCAACTAGAAGGAAACACAGTACACAGAGTACATTGCGCAGTCTCACTCGAGATAGTTTTAATGGGTGACTGCAATACTCAAGTGCTTGTAGTCTAGGATTAATTGGGGATATGTTAGTGTGCGCTGTGAATTCTATTCAATTTATTAAGCAATATTATGTCATTCACCGATATTCATTATCATGTTGTTCCTTATGCACGCATGCAAATAATGAGAACTAACTACTTCATCAAAGAATTTATATAATATTTAACCATTAACAACGAAGATATAACCGATAATCATTCCAAACAACACATGAATTACCGTAGTTCACCCCCTCCTGGGCTACGTCCACAAAGATTTGAATCTAAGGCTATTTTACTATAGGTTTTTCATGCATGGTGCCGCAGGCCCTACAACTCTGTTCATACATTCATCAAATAGACTCCACGAACTTTACGAGGTTGACTATATTTCACCAGGATACTCAGCCTATGATCTAACCCTCAAGGTCGAGTCACTTTTCCCTCCCACAGCTCAACAACTTACAGAAAGGTATCAGATCATATTTGTGTCATAGACCTGTTACTCTATCTCATGCAAGTAACTCATGACAATCATCAAGGACACCAAAGCCCCCCTAGACCTCCTAGGTGTATATTTATATCTATTCTTGGCTCATCGACCATTACCTTCTCTTACCAAAACCCTAACCTAATTAGGTCTTCTTGCAAGATGGCCTTGCACACTTTTCTCCTCTGCATGCACACTTTATTTCGCTGCTTTTCTGCCAGTTGTATTTCTTTCCCTTCTTCTTGCATGCATGCCTCACATGATTTTCTACCAATTGTCTCGCCTCCACGTTGTGCCTTTTACCCAAATTGGGTCTGTGCCCAACATGACCCCAACACTTACATCGTGACTTGTCCTGAGTCATTGCTTGACTTATTCCACTATCACTGCTTTCCTCTTGCTTTGGATACTGCCTGCTATAGTGTGTCATACATATCCATTATGCACTGGCACTGTTGTTGATCCTAACTACTCTTGTCGACCATACTGGTTACCACCTGCTCCGTGATGGGAGACTGTAAAATATCGCTTTCTTCGGTCTCGATATGATCGATTTTCTTCTTAGCTGCATCGCTCTCCATGACCAACTTCTCTGCCTTTTCTTGCAGGGGCTCAAACAACACCTGTCTCATTGTCTTATGTGCTTGCAAGGCTTTCTCTTCCAATTGCAGAGCCTTCAATTCAGTGGCGGTCTCGATCCTCTTCGGCAGTGACACTGTTTCCTGTCATTGCTTCACTTCCGCCATTGCTATGTGGATTTTGGATTCCTTATCTTGTAGCTTCTGGAGGCCCCCATCCTCTAGTAGGTGAGTCCATAGCTGCGTGCTCTTCTCTAACAACACCGTGACTTTCTGAATACTTTGGCCGATGCCCTCCGCAGCTGCTGTCACCTCATGTTCTCACTGTGCTCTGAATTATGAGGGAGTAGTGGGTGTGACACACTCCTCCAACTCTTTGATTTTCTCCTTGTACTCCTGGATAGTTTGCTCTATCCTGCACAACTTCTCTACCGATGACCCTGCCTCGTTGCTTGTGCTTTCAGGAATTGTTTGAAACAACATGTGGATTTGCTACTCCATCTCCTCCACTTTTTGCTTCTCTTACTCTTTCTATTTTTCCTCAAGGTTGAGGGCTTCCTTCAATGAGATGGTGTTTGTCTAGGCTATCTGTAAGTTTGTGGCATCCACTCTTTCTCTGGACTGAATCTCCTGCGTGACACTCACCTAAAGTTTGTACAACACTTTTGATGGAATCTTGGCTAATGCCACATCCAATGTCTTGATGTCTTTAAGAGGTTTCTGTGCTGTTTCTTCATTAATGAACATCATCTCCGGCGTGATGATGAAATTGGAGTTGGGTTGTGCTGCAAACTGTACTATCTCAGGCACTAGCAGTCCTTCCTTATCCCGCGTCGGTGTTTCTTTTTCTTCCTGTGCTACCCTGATCCTTAACTACTCCAGTGTAGTTTTTACCTCTTGCACTTGATCGACGATTGAAGCCTTGTGCTTCTCCGCATTCTCCCATACTTCAGCCAGTCTCTCCTCGACTGTTGTCGCCACTAAATCCACATCGTCCGAGGTTAGTGAGATATGACTCTATGGCTTGTGGGCCTTTGTCTTCTTTCAGCCACCATTGGTGTGCTCCCCTAGCCACTTCTCCTGGGTAGCTGATGGCTTAGGACTAGGGGGTCTCTGGGTATCCCCTGCAGTGGTTGTCCCTATTTCTCCATCCTCAGGAATCTCCTGGGTTCCTGTCCCTTTCTCTTCCTCCTCATGGATTTCATGTGTCCCTGCACCTGTTTCTTCCACCTTAGGGATTTCCTGGGTCCCTATGTCTATCTCTTCCGCTCACACTTCTCCCGTTGAGTGTATGGGTGGCTGTTCTGTGCATGGTGGAGCCTGTGTAGACCCCCTTGGTGGTCTATTCTATGTGTGTGGTTTCTTATTGGCTGGGGTGATTCCCCCTTATTGGCCTTGGGCATTTATCTTCTAGGTTCCTACCCCATTAGTGCCTGTTTGGTGCATCGGGGTTGACCTGTCCTACATCTAAGGTCATGTGCTTTGTACCATGGTTGAAATATGGATTACCTTCCATTATTCAAGCCACTCCTGGACCTCTCTTTGGATTTCTTTCTGCATGATGTAGTAGTTAAGTTGTAGCCATTCCTTGGATTTTTCACTCTTGGCTTGCATCCACAGACTGTGGCGTGTTGCCTTGAAGTTGGTAACCTGTCCAAACTCCTGGACAGTCTTTGGTGTAATGCACCATGTATCTACAATAAGTTCTTGCATCTCTGTGAAATACCTCACAAATGTGTCAATATTTATCTTCTTTCTCTTCAGTTATGTGTTGCTGCTTCATGATGTGTAGAGTGTTGCGCCACACTTTCCTGGTCTCTCCAAATACGTACTGTAGACTGGTTCTTTCCAACCAACGAGGACAATGAGGATGAGTAACCACGAGTGGTGTAACTCAGAGCCCCAGTCCTGTGTGTCTTTTCAATCCTCCAAGAATGAATTGAGGAGGTATGGGGCCCAACTCATCGAGCTCCCCTTTGCACACTGCGCAACATTGATGACCACACCAGCTGATACTTCCTCTTTTCGACACTTGTGCATTAGTTTGCACCCGAGGAGTCTGGTAGCAAACCTTGTCGTAATATCATTGATGTCACTGATTCTGATTCCCTTATTGGCTCGTTCTACGCCATACTTAGCCTTGATCTCCTTTGAGATGGCCTTGGCTCATGTTTTGTCCTCTAAGTACTTCTCCAACTTTTATCCCTCTGTGGGTAGCACTGTGATTCCTGTGATGAGGTCCACAGTGATAGGCACCGACCTATCCATTCATAAAATTCTGCCATGGACACGTGCAAGAAATTGCTTGACGCATGTATTAACATGATTTCCCCTCCCAAAGTGTGGGGCATCCAACAAATTCATGATGCCAGTATTATACAACCCCAGGATGCACTACATCGACTATATCAGTGGCATGCCTGCTGAGCCTGCTCCCCTGCTTTCAAGGTATACCTGTGATGCCAAGTACGGGAATTTAGTGGCATTGGTCACATCATGGTTGGAGTATTTTATGGAAGTGAATCCGCTGACCATGTCATCATCAACTCGCACTCAGCTTAGAATTTTTGGCAAAACCAGGGTCCCTTCTGCTTGCGACTGTGACCCTCAATGCACGCTGCTCTCACCTTGGCCCTTCCGTTTGGCTTGTGGGGATGAGGCCCCCACCTCTGGTACACCCTCGTGTACTATGACCTGTGCTACCTCTGGTTCATTTCTATGTGGCGCTGACCCTGTTCCCTGCTCGATCTGTCGTTTCCCTTGCCCCCTCGAATTATCAGACTCAGTTATTTTGGGGTCCTCCTCCATCGGCCCAACCTCCCGTGTTGGGTTCTGCTCCTATTCTATTGTAACCGGGTTTGTTTCATACTCTGATGTGTGGAGTTCATCCACATCCACCACTACAGGTGCTAATTTCTCCCTTGTGTCTGTCGCTGTATTCGTGTCGGCTCTACTCGGCTCTGCAATGCGTGGTGGTGACATTTCGACGGGGTCTAGTCTCAAAATCTTTGAACTCGACGAACGCTTGGTCGAATTCTCGCTCTAGATCTCTTCCACTCGGCTTTGCGTTCTCTCCTTAGAAATTGACACAATGATTAGATTTCCCCCCCTTTTTTTGAATTTATAGCGGGACGACTAAGTGACAACTGTTCCACACTAACAGTTGTCTCTTTTTTCACTTTTGGCAGCGTGTCCTGTGCGTGGTACCATTGTACGTGTTAAATTTTGTCCTTTTCATCCTGACTTCAAACTTTTTCCCTTTCCTCCACGCTACAGTCGTTACTTCTGTGTACAGGCTGTCGCAATTCCAACTGTCACTACCAGTTGGCACCTGTTTTCCACAACCGTAATTTTTCGAATTGTCGCGCTATTTGACTCTCAGTCCTTTTTTTGGCGCGCTGGGATATTTGGGTGTGTAGAGTCTTCGACTTCTATACCCTTTTTTTCTGGTGCAATATTCTTATTTTGCTATGTTGAATCAATGACTTGTGCATGCTGACTCTTTTTTCTTTTCGTCACATTGATTTTCTCTCCTGCTCGCATGAATTTCTATGCAGTGTTTTTTTTAATTTTTTTATGAGCGGTAATTGTCAAGTTGCTGGTGGTCGACTATCCTTGTACAACATCAGTTGACTCCCATTGACCATTCCTTTGAGTTATTTTCCACCTAAGTCCTTCAACTGTATGACTCCTCTGTTTGTGACAGTCTTGACCTCATATGGTCCCAACCAATGCATTCTAAACTTTCCTGGATGTTGAAAAAACTTGATGTCATATAGTAGGACTAGGTCTCCTTCCTTGAAACTTTTTCTCTTGATATGTCGGTCGTGCCAAGCTTTGTCCCTTTCTTTCTGAACTTTTTGGCAGAACCCTGCTAGAATCCTATCTTCTTCCATGTTCACCAGCTGACTTAGTCTTTCTTGTACTGCGCCTCTTTCTGTGATGTTTGTAATTGCTGCTATGCACAGACTAGGTACCAAGAATTCTAATGGAACCACTGATTCTTTCCCATACACCAATCTAAATGGTGTCTATCCCTGTCATCTTCTTGCAGGTATTTCTATATGCCCATAATATTGCTAGTATCTTTGAATCCCATTCGTCCTTATTGACATTGCAAATCTGGGTTAAGGCATTCTCTAGGATCTTGTTCAAGGATTCCTTGGAACAGAAAAGTACACCATGCCATCCTCTTTGAGATATGGAAAGACTAAGATGGGTGCTGTGACCATCTTCTCTTTTAGGATTTCCAATCTTCACTGACATTCCTCATTCCACTAAAATTTAGTATCCTTCTTGAGCAATTTCTCCATCGGCATAGTGATCTGCGCATACCCCTTTATAATTTTTCTGTAATATCATGTATGTCCCAATGTGGCCCTCAACTGGTGCATTGATTTTGGTGGTGGTAAGTTCATAGTGATTGCAATCTTTTCAGGATCCACGATCAAACCTTGGCTGCATACTATGTGACCCAACAAAATTTTGAAGGGTGTTCCAAATATACATTTCTTAATGTTCAAGGATATTTATCATTGCCCGCATCTTTCTAACATCAGTCTCAACACCTCTACATGATCCTTCAACAGGTTGTACACTGTCTAATCATCCAAATATACCTCTAGAAACTGATGGATGAATTCTTTGAAGGAAACAATGAATACTCTCGAAACAATTGCTAGTGCATTCTTCAGTCCAAAAGGCATGACTATGTACTAATAGGATCCCCATTCTGTTGCAAAGGTAGTCTTGTACCGATATTCTAGTTCTATCTTGATTTTGTGGTAGCCTCAAAATCCCTCAGTGAATGAGTATGCTTCCTGACCTCCCACATTTTCTAGGACTTCATTTGTAAAGAGTGTAGGAAAGGGGTCATATAGGAAAGCATCATTGAGATTTCTCAGATGTACACAAATTCTTATGCCTCCTTGCTTCTTCTCCTGAAATACCATGGGGCTTATCCATTCCAATTCTTCTACAGGTTCTATGATTCCTGATTCTAACATTTTGTCAATTTCTACTCTTACTTTCTGCTTGTATATGGGGTTCAATCTGTAAGGCCTTTGTCTGATATGTCTTGCCTCCGGTTTGAGAGGGATATTCATCTCTCCAAGTTATCCTACAATAACCTTCATTTCTATGAAGGTCGTTGGGAACAGGTTAATGTTCTTGCACAATAACTCCGTTATCCTTTCCACTGTTTTCTTGTCCCAGTAGTGCCCAATGCTGGCCATTTTGGGATTCTCAACTGTCCCAATGTTGAATTTCTTCACCCTGATCGACGCAACAATTAATTCTGATTCTAGGGGTGGACCTTCCACTTCTCTTTTTCTTTCAACTTCCTCAATCCGAATATCGCTCAGATCATCTTCATCCGATCCTTCTTCCTGCACATGGTAGCATGACAATAGTTCTTTCACTGTCTATTTGTTCTGCTATTTTTATTATTTTATGAGTTCAACTTCTGGTTCCTTAATGAATATCACCCCTCTTATCTTCTTAAGTGCTACATCTATGTTAGGGTTCTCATGCTCGAATGAGAAAGTGATTGTAAATTTCTGCTGCAACACTGACCAACTCATAGTTCCTATGCGCAGTTCCTGGTCCATGTACCAGTTTGCTGGGATACCTTCTAATGTGTGTACAAAATGATGAGGCCATTCCTCTGGGGGTATCATTTTCCATAGCGCTCTGCACTTCTCCAAGTGTTCCTCTCGTGCCCCCTGTCCATTTTATTTCTGAGTTGCGTTCCTCGTTTGTTCTACTTCGAATATGATGCACAATATTCTTTTGCATTGGTACCAGTCCTTGATTGTTTCTTTGTGTGCGCCCCACCATATTGCAAGTGTAGTCTTAAGTGCGACGTCGAGAGCCAACAATATTTGACTATATGATACTTCATCTTCATATATTTTTAGGAATTCTTCCATGTTGTTGATTCCATGGAAACTTGGAGGTTCCCTGATTTATGTCCCAACCCACCTTATCGCGCGGTCTATTCATGCACATATTTTGGTTGAGACCTCATGTAGGCACTGCTTCCAATTCTCCAGACCTATGTCTGAGTCGGAAGCACATGATGTGATACTTCTCCATCTAAGTACACCATCGACAGTTGGATTGATGTAGTCTTCGGTGCGAGCGGTGGTTTGGTACAACTGGTTAATTTCTTCTAGGTCTAAACATGTTGGTTCCACAAATCTTTGGGCTTTTGATGGATCTAGAGGCCCGATAACCCTGTATTCTCCTGACTCAAATGTCATCTTCCTGGTATTCAGGTTGATTATCGCTTGATTTTTAAATGCCCAATCCAATCCCAATAATGCTGGATATGGTGTTGTGCCATCCGCGATTTTGATCACTTCAAAGTCTGCCTTAGTGCGCACTCCATCCAGATCTACTGTCACTCCTTTCAACCTCCCTATTGGCATAACTCTATGTTGGTTTTCTAACTTCAGTTGGATTGGTGAGTAGAATAAGGTAGGTTCTCCCATGCATTTCCATGTCTTTTTGGGAAATACATTCACTTCAGATCCCAGATCTAATATCACATGGCCCATGTTAAAATCTTCGATGTTGGCATTCAATATGAACTCTTTGCTAGTTCTCCTTCTGGCATGGAGGTGATTGACTATCCTCTATTCTAAATTTCCCTCAGAGTTTGTGGTACATCTATCTAATAGATTCTGTAATACTATAACAGATGATGGATCCTTAAATACTTGAATGCATGATTATAGGAAAGTATTAATACAACTTACTTGGTTTCTCAGATGGACTTCACTGGTATGGTCCAATGATGACGAAATTTCATACGTTGGGACGTCTTGATTATGTTGTGCGGTAGATGTAGATGCAACATTCTGCTTGAGAAATTATTTTCTAGCCTCCTCCTCCTTTCCTACATCAAATCGTTTGGGTGGCTTGGTATTCTTCTTAATCCACTGGGGCTGTACTGGTTCTTGTTTGGCCACATCATCTCCTGTTTTAGCACCTCGACATGTCACTATGTTGATGTTTCTTCCTTCATCCCTCACTTCTGCTGGAATCCACTGAAAATTATGATTGTTCTGATTCCTCTTTTCCTGGATCTTTCCTAGTAATGTAGGATATTCTTCCATGTCATGATCCAATGTGTGAAAATACATACAGGTCGTTGGTGGGAGTGGACATTATCTTGCATAATGTCCTGGTTGTTGGTAGTTATGGCACACTAATGGACCTCTTTCGCATCCAAAGACTCCTCTACCTCTTCCTCCTCCTCTATACCCAACATGATCTCCACGCGGTGTATTGTATTGAGGTACCTGATTATACTACGCAGGGTTATACTGTGGCTGCGCAGTGTTATACTGCTGGGACTACACATTTTTATAGTGTCATGACATAGTATTGTATTGCAATGCTTCCTGATTAAATCATGGTGCATATTTCCATGTCATCATTTCGGCTTGGACCTTATATGTGTCTGACGTCTGTTCCATCATCAGATCCATTGTTCTGCAGTCTTTTTCATTGTTCCCTACCGACTTGCAAAAAGTGTAGTATGCATTCTTTGGTACTGTCTGGTATTTCTGCATCATAGGAAAATGATATGGATCATGCCCATGCATCTTGCAAATTTCACACCAGGGTCCTCCTGTTGGCAATGGATTTGGCATCCCTATTGCCATATACTGCGAGAATGTTGGACATTCGTTCTTATGGTTCCCTTCTGTTATACATGTGGTACACTAAACAACTTCTCACTTGTCCTTTCCCTTATTCTGATTGAGCTGAAAGGTAAGATTATTCAGATCCTTCTTCAACTCCTTTATAGATGAATTTGTCTTGTGGTAATGATTCTCCTCCATTTGCAAGGCTGCCTGTAGAGCCTCTGCTTGAGATTTGAATTTCTTTTGACTGAGTGGGTATTTTAGGTGCGGTAACAAAGAATTCACAAACAAATTCCTATGATGCATGACATGCATACCTCAATTTCCTTTTCAGACATTTAAATCACTGGTCAATTTCCCAAAAATATTCTCCTAGTTTCTGTCAGATTTATATCATCTCATTTATATATTGATCCTTTGAGCTTGGCTTCTGGAACTCATTAAACAATAACTTCTTAATATCTGTCTGTGTCCTTGTCATCCAAGGTGCACTCTTTATGTCAAGACTCATGTACCAGTATAGCGCGATATATCTTAGTGTAATGGCTAGTTGCACAAGTTTAGTATCTTCATCAATGATCTTTTTTGCTTCCCAGATATTTGCACAAATGAAAAAGTGTTTCTCAGGGTCTTCTGCTACCTCTCCTCGAAATTATGGTAACTGAATGGTGGGATCAAGTCCTACCATTGCAAACTATGTCAGACTACTACCTCTACACGGTGTAGACCCTTGACTAATATTTCCTGAACTAGCTGCCCCAGTTGTTGTTCCTTGTGTGGATTTACTTCTTGCTGTCATCCTTCTCCAGAAACTTATTTGTCTAAATGGTAGTGTTCTTGTTGGTGTATTAGGCGCACATGGGTTCATGGGTTCCAAACTGACATTAACATGGATAGGATTGCTGCCTTCTATTCCCGCTCTTGGAACTCTTGTTTTCCTCTCATATGTTGCATGTAGGATTTCCTCAATCTGCTCCGTAGGATTTCCTCAATCTGCTCCACAGCCCGAAGATACTCTACCTCTTCTTCATCACTTTCCAAGCCTTCCCTCACTGCTACAACTCTCATCTTGGAGTTCACCTTGTATTGGTAGGGTACTCCACTGTGGGTCTTTCCAGCTTTCGCCATGATCCTCTTGATCTGGTTGTCGTCCATCATGATTGGGTCCAGGGATTCCTCTTGCTTTCCCTTCTCCTTCCATTTTTCCTATTTCTTTCAGTGCTTCCCCCCTTCCCCCATGCAAACATGGAAGTATAGCTGTCTAACTTCATTGTCATTACTCCTTTTTTATACAACATAATTTTAATAGAAGTGTACATCGATCTAATATACCTTCCTCGAGGCCCGCATATAAACTCTTTCTCTGCTGCGCTGTACGACTTCGCGATATCTACTACAAATTTTGTTACAAATCCCACTACAATATTGTCGAACAAAAAATCTACTGCGCAGGTGAATTTTTTATTCACCTGCTGTAACTGTGCGATCTGAACTGGGGTCCACTCTAACTGTCAGATCCAATTTTTCGTGTGGTTATCCTTCAACCTCAATATCCACTACTTCAATAAGTGTGGAAAATCACAGAAAAAGACTTCATGCAGATCAATAAACAGATACTTCTCAAGATATTTGCGTGGTGTTACTGTAGGGTTTTTGTTATATTTCTTCACAAACTCTAGCTCCTTTGTCTTTATCTAGCTTTCGATCTATGATTTTTTGGGATTCCACGTTCTCAACATCCTCTTCTATTGGCACATTCTCTCACCTTCTTGTTGGACGATTCGATATTCGTTTGACCCGCCTTCCACAGATCTCACAGTTTTTTAACAGATCTTCAACAACTCACACATTGTCCTACAAGATCTTCAACAGATCTCATCCAATCAATCCTGTGCTATTCCAACCGGCAACATAACCATTTGTTGGTTACTTATCTGAGTTATACCTTTAACATGATTAACCCATGTTCAGGTCTACTAGGGTTCCAACAAAGCCTCTAAAACTATCGGCCCTCTTGGTCAACTAGAAGGCAATGCAGTACACAGATTACACTACACAGTATCACCCGAGATAATCTTAATGGGTGACTGCAATACTCAAGTGCTTGCATTCTAGGATTACGTGGGGATTTGTTAGTGCGCGCTGTGAATTCTATTCAATTTATTAAGAAATATTCTATCATTCACCGATCCTGTTTATCCTGCTGTTTCTTATGAATGCATGAAAATCAAGAGAACTAACTACTTCATCAAATAATTTATATAATATTTAACCATTAACAACAAATATATAACCGATAATCATTCCACACAACACATGGATTACCATGGTTCACCCCCTCCTGGGCTATGTCCACAAAGATTTGGCTCTAAGGCTCTTTTATTATAGGTTTGTCATGCATGGTGCCGCACACTCTACAAATCCATTCATACATTCATCAACCAGACTCCACGACCTTTATGAGGCTGACTAGATTGCACCAGGCTCCTCAGTCTATGATCTAACCCTCAAGGTCAAGTCACTTTTCCCTCCCACAACTCAAAAACATACAAAAAGGTATCATATCATATTTGTGTCATAGACCTGTTACTCTATCTCATGCGAGTAACTCATGACAATCATCAAGGACAATGAACCCCCCCCATACCTCCTAGGTGTATATTTATATCTATTCTTGGCTCATCGACCATTACATTCTCTTACCAAAACCCTAACCTAATTAGGTCTTCTTGCAAGTAGGCCTTGCATGCTTTTCTCCTCTGCATGCACACTTTCTTTCATTTCTTTTCTACCAGTTGTCTTTATTTCCATTATTCTTTCATGCGCGCCTCACATGCTTTTCTGCAAATTGTCTCTCCTCCATGTCATGCCTGTTCCCCAAAATGGGCATGTTCCCAACACCAACAAATATGCCATTCTTTTCAGATGCATCCAATTTTGTCCTCTTTTCCTTGGGGACATGAAAAAATATGGGGCAACCAAATATCCTTCGATGGATGACTTCTGGCTTCTCTCCTGAAAACATCTCCTCTGGTGTCTTGTTTTCAAGTACTATGTAGGGAATTATATTTTTCACATACACTGCAGTCTTTCTGCTTCTTCCCACAGATGAATAGGTAGATCTTGATCATGGATCATATCCTTCACTGCTTCCATGATCGTTCAATTCTTCCTTTCTGCTACTCCATTCTGTTGAGGATTGTATGGATTGGAAAGATCCCTCTTAATCCCAACTTCCTTTAAATATTCTTTGAATTCCTTTGAAGTGAATTCTCCTCCATTATCTGACCACAAGGTCTTTATCTTCCACTCTGTCAGGTTTTCTACCAATGCCTCAAATTCTTTGAATCTTCCAAACACTTCATTCTTTTCCTTCAACAATTAGATCAAAGTTTTATGTGGTTAATCATCATTAAAATATACATAATATACATAACAACTTAGCGAATTTGCTAACAACAGTCCACACACATCCAAGTGCATGATGTCCAATACTCTTTTGGCTCTGCTATCACTATTGGGAAAGGAGTGCTTGATGTTATTTCCTTGTGCGCAACCTTTTCACACGTCGTTTGGTTTTTCTTGGATTTCTAGTCCTGTCACCATATTTATCACACTTGTGTTGAGCACTCAACACACCCTAAAAATCCTTATCAAATTTTTTGTCACTTTTTGGGTACCACTTGTTTTCTGCACTGTCTGACTTGATTTCATGTTGGGAAATGTTTTATTATTGTTTATTTTTCATGACTCTCATCACTTATTTAGGTTTTATTGAACTTATGGAACCCCATGACTAAAAGACCTTAACACCTGAATTAAGAATCAACAACCAAACACTGCACCTAACACACTCAGGTTCGATGTCGGAAAGAATTCAAGTAAGTAAAGGAACCACTCAGAAAACAATAGTCGTTGAATGCCGATCTTCATTGGAATCAACATAAGGCAGTTTTGGTTTGCATAATTTTTTCGCATGAAGGCTCGAGAGATAGATGATCCCCTTTGGCATCGGTAAAATACAAGGAGGACATACATTAACGAAGGATGAAAATAAATCACTGATAGTCGATGCCCGAAGCACTTTATCGGGATTGGGGAACATCCAGAAGGATCATAACAAACATTTTGACCACGATAAAATTTATCCCTGATCGTCGATCCCCGATGCGTTTTCGGCATTGGGACTTTTTTGAGGGAGCCGATCCGAGAGCACTTGGGTATTTTTATTGTCGATCGTCGATCCTTGACACTTTTCATCATTGACTAGATAGCATTTGGTTTTAGAACGAATAGCTTAAGGAAAGTACCGACTGCAATTAATTCAAGCGAATTAAGTCACTGGTATCGAACACCACGTGTCTTTACCAGGTAAGAGGCTCGTACGGTCTAGTTCCATCCCGAGTCATTCTTTGTTACCTAGGTCCTAGTCACACCTCCGAGTCAGCTTTTCCGTGCCATCATTGTACGATAAGATTGATCGAAGTTGGAGTTTTTGCAAGAGGATATCAGTGAAAATGTTCACAACAAAATCTTGATCCCCGATCCACCCACTAAAAGAGAGACATGAAGGGACATTTTAAACATTAGATACGATCGGATTTTGGACATTTAAGGAGCTAATTAATTCCCAATCCCGCATTAGTTTCTACCTCGTGCGCCAATTAAAATAACATTTTTGAAATCGCCGATAGACCACATCACCACCCACGCCTTTA
Organism: Picea mariana; assembly: GCA_032191745.1. Taxonomy (NCBI): domain Eukaryota; kingdom Viridiplantae; phylum Streptophyta; class Pinopsida; order Pinales; family Pinaceae; genus Picea; species Picea mariana. The sequence goes on from JASDQU010739840.1 coordinate 31,025, forward strand.
CTGTCAACCACGATGAATTTAAGTTCTAACTCTAAATATTCAACGACATATTTATTGAAATTTCACTCATAATCCGAATTGAATGGCTGATGCGACACAGTAAGATCTTCCCTGTTTAAATATCTTGAAACATTGTGAAAAAATTCATTCTGTGCATAAGAGAATTCCAAAGAATCCGAAGGAGAAAAACAAAGAACTCGAAGACTGGACTAACCCTCGTGATCATCCAAAAAAAAAAAACACAGGTTTAACAAGCTTCAGAGGTATGTATCCAAGTCTGTCAATTCACTGGTTATAATTTATAAGTGTTCGCCTGGATTTTTACACAGTTTCTAAACTCTTCTCAAGTTGTATGAACAATGCCACCAAGAAATCCAACTACCAGATGCTCACCGAGAGCACCAAAGCTAAAAGAACCAGAGACATGCGAAGTTTCTTCTCCAGGGACCGCAAGGCAATTGGATTACACCCCTAGCCCGAAGACTATCATCAAGACAAAAACAAAGAAAGTTTTCATCTAGCCTCCAGCCTTTGGAGATATAGAGACAAGCACTAGATCCAAGGTAGCGCTCCCATAGTGTGGGGATCTCTTCAAAATGATTAGAAGAGAAGAATACCCGCAGTATATCCCACACATTGACCCGGATGTAAGGGCGCTCGATGACCAGGTGTTCCCCAACATCCGACGATCTTATATAGAAATGGTGGCGAGTAAAACCCCTGTTTTACCATGACACCAGTCGGTTGATGGATTCATGGTGGAGGGAAGACAATAAATTAACCAATTGAAGCAATGGATTGTACAGGACAATCAACCTGAGGGATCCATACATCTATTTGATGGCTCTCATCTGTCGGCTATACGGATAAGAGTATTGCTCCAAGTTTTTGGAAGCATGGATGCCTTTGGCATACACAGTTTCAATCACCAAGAGTAGTTTCATATGGGGAGAAATAATCTCCAAACAACTAAGCATCTATGTGCAGTAGGCTCAGATGCCAAAGGAAGGAGAGGCACCAACTTCTACATGGTCTCGTACATGATTGATGTCATGTGCGCTAGGAACGTATTTGTCATCATGAATCTGAGATGGCATGTTGCAGAACTCCCGGTCCACATCTACTTCAACGTGCTATGGGGAAATAGGTACAAGAAGTCTTAATCCCTAATCTGCGATGATTTCATCACCCGTATTTATTTTATTCTTATTAATAAGGAATGCCCAAGGCTATCGGTGGAAGCCAAGAAGATGATAGAAAAGGTAGGCCATTGGTACTTGGATGAGCACACAACCTACATCAAGGTGTTTGGGGCCACCAGAGCACCACATATCCTACCATCTCATGTCCCAGACCAACTCGTTGTGGGAGAAATTTGTTATCAGACCATACTGCAGGACTATAATTCCACATTGGTCAAAGACAAGAAACAAGCCTTCATACCCTACAATTTCCATGTAGGGTTCTATTTGGTGAAGGATACTGCTCAAGCCAAACAAGAAGGGATGAGCCAACTCAAATTCAGGTTCCCGATAGGCCGATTCCACAAGCACGATCCAAAAGGCCTTGTCCTGCAACATGCTTCACAGGTGTCGTCCTACTGGCCGTATTCTCACGATAAGTTTGAGGATGAAGTCTTCACAGAGAAATCCTAGGAATGGCATGAGGTGGTACAAAGGATGGCCAACCCAAACATGACTAGGTTCAAGGCCATGAGCATGGATGAACAAGTGGAAACAATAGAACATTCGGCTCAAGAGGCCCTCAGAGCTAGGGAAGAAATCAGAGTGGCAAAGACAACAAAGGTGTAGGGAAGGGGATTGTTCTTCACACCATAGGCACAAAAAAGGGGTCTGCGCTTAATGGAAGAGGCACATAGAGTAATTGATCAGCTGCAGAATGTCTCATACATCGTAGAGATGACAAGGGTTCCTATCGACAACCCAATTGAAATCTAAGAAGGACCAAGTGACCCAGAGCCGATACAAATTGAAGAAATCACCAGGTCAGATAACCCTGAAGTTTCAGTGCCACAAGTCATATCACTAGGGGACGTTTCAGCTTAGCCCAAGATAGCAAGGACTCCAGGGAGAGAAAATGGACCAAAACCCTTACACGACTTAATAACTATCTATGATGATGAGGAGAGTTCAGAGGTTTCCCTGGTGACTCTGGTATAGATTACAGAGGAAAAGGAACCTGAGAAAGTATCTTCCCTAGGTCCCGATGCTCCAATTCAAAGCCTTCCACAGAGTGACCATGACGTCTAAAGTGTCTTAGACATTGAGCTACTTGATACACCAGGGACCCAAATGGACAACTCAAAGGATGAGCTAGGATCAAGTGAACAAGAAGGGGAGATTCCACAGTAGGAAATAGGAATTTCGACAACCAATTAACAGGTAACTACTGAGCCTGCCCCTGATTCATTGATTTTGGCTAGTACTTTACCTCTCGATGAGAAAAAACTAGAGGCTGAACTTTTGGGACATACAAAAGAGGTTCAAGAACCCAATATTGAATAGATATACACTGTTGAGAGCTTGGGAAACACTCTTACTTGGGGAGAGAAAAAATTCCCCAAACCCCGTGGATGAGGTTGCCGATATACAATCCATCACCTATGACCGAAAGAGGAAATCCATCATGAAGAGAACCACTAAGAAGAGGAGGCTTACTATGGACAGTTCCATCCTCATCACCATAGAGGAGAAATTGATTAGCACAGAGCGTTCTTGGACATCCGAGCTTATTGAAATAGGGATGGCAATCACATATGCCACCCTGGATAGAGAAAGGAAAGATGAAGAGGAGATGACCACTGCACAAAAGGAGTTGGAGCATCTGCACCATTTGGAGAAATAATATCAAGACTCCACACAGGCCATGATGTTCTTGAGAAGCGAATTCCAGGATGCCTATAGTAAATTCATGAGTGAGAGGAACTTTTTCATTGCAGGCATAACCAATTTCCAAGAAGACACCCTTATGGCATTAGCAATGTGCAAGGACATGGAAATATGGTATGAGAAATCCCACCAAGTGGTGGAAAGAATTGATTACATCATCACGGTTCAAAAGAGTTGAGATGCCGAAGAGCACAACATTCTGGTACTAAGGGACAACAACATCGACCCTATAAGGAAGTCGACCGAATACTGGGTGAAGATGGCCCAAGAACCTCATCAGGAGATCCAAGATAAATGGGCCGATTGAGAAAGGAGCTGGACCAAGATCAATCGGGCGATAAGAGACATCGGTCTCCTAGAATTCGACACACCCGAGGACTTTGTCGACTTGCATGACATAGTCAAAATACATGTAGAGAAAGAATCATCGTGGACTATGAATATAGAAAAGGTGGTGAACATGGAGTTAGGTCAAGTATAACAATTCATGGAGCACTTGATCAAGGCTTGGACAATGTTACAGTAGTTAAGTGCTAAAATATTCAAGTATTGGGCATGGGCAGTGGAAATAAAGGAGATCCTTTCGGCCCCGATGGGCCAACACATATTCTCATATGCTAATACATGCGAGGAACTCTTCGTCAAATGGTCAAAGTATGAGAAGAGTCATCCACTCACATGAAACCATTTGATGACTCTTAGAAGACTGAGAGATGAAAGCGCCATGTGGCGATGTTTTTTTTTAGTTAGCTTGCACTTTGATAGTTATTTTTAGTTAATAATTTGTTATAAACAAGAGGATCGACCTGTTAGAAGGGATCGATGGTTTTTGCAAAGACCCTCATTTTTGGAATTGTAAAGAACTATTTTGGAGCTACCTTAATTGAGAAGTCCTGTTTAGGACCTGAGACAAGTTTTTGTTTTCATCAAAGGCATGTGTGATTGGATCATAAGGAGGAATTACTTCTGATGTTATCTCATGAATGGATGTTGTAATGAGTAAGAGTTTCTAAATCTGTTGTTAAGTTATCTGATTCAATATTTTTATAATTCTTGTCTCTAATGATGTAAAACAAATCATTGTGTAAATGTGTGATTAATGATTAGAGCTAAGGAAACTATTTTTCTTTCCATCATTTTATTGCATGTATGTTTTCTTTCGATAATTGTATCTCAGTCAATAGTTGGAATACCAACAAGTTGATGTATTTGTAGTAGGCTTTTTGTAGGTGTAAGAATCATTGTTTGCATGATTGAGCATAAGGGTTATCTCGAGCTCAGCCTTCTCCAATAGTTAAATTGTCCCCCTGGCCTTTTTCAGGTTGGTTTATACTAGCACACATCCTTTTATCAGAATCATCTAGTAAAAGAAAATACAAAAAGAGAATGATCAAACTGAAGGAGGATCTTTCACTTGAAGACATCCTTTCAATCACTACGTAAATACCATCGATTAATTGGTCGGATCGCAAGATCTAGAGAACCATTCCACTATCAAATGATGCATAGTCTAATTGGGCCTCAATGGTGGGTTTGGTTCCTGCTATTGAGTTAAAGGGATTTAGGACCCCTCAACATATCTGGAACTAGAAGGAGGGAGAAAAGAATGTATGGATGACAATATTTTTAATATAATATTGCACACAGCTTGTAGATTCAAAACAACCCACATGCATGGCTAGTCATTCTCAAGATAACCCACACACATTGAGTACTCTTGAAATGAGTAACTCACCCTAATAAGAGGAAGAACATTTATTCCTCGAAATACCTTACGCTCTTCCCCACAAGGAGTTGAAATAGTTCAGAAGAATCACAAGAGCCTACGCCCGACAAATCAAAGAACTACCCTTAGCTCCATTACTTCCTCGTAGAAAACAAGTAAGCAGACCAGTGGGCGACACCCCCGACCAGGTATTTGTTCACACAATAGAAGACCTAATAGATTTTCCCCTCAACGAAATTGGACATCCTCTTAATCTAATCCCTGAAACACCAACCGGTAACTGCCCCAAGCCTGATGATTTTTCTGACGAGGAAGGGTTTAACTCAGAACGCTCAGTTTCGGAGTCAGATGACATGGAATATAACAATGAGAATAATGAATAAAGGGGGAATCCACCTCAAAATAATCAACCGTGGTTGGCCAGAGATGCTCTAGAAATCCTCAGACGAGTACATAACCTTCCCCGACATCCAAAAAAGTTACTCTTTAAATTTGACCCTGAAACCTCAGGATTGCTTGAAGACCATATCAAAAAGTTCATACTAGCTATTATAATGATGAATGTCCAACATGAAGATGTAGTACACAGGCTTTTCCCCTATACTTTTGAGATTTTGGCCTCCACATGGTATTTTAACTTGCATGTAAGGTCTATAACTAGTTGGATGAAGTTTCAAAAGGATTTTCTAGATAAATTTGTAGAAGAAACCACTACAAGAGCTTTGATGGCTGAGTTGTTCGCCGTGACCATGATTTCAAAGGAGAAGGCTAAAGACTTCAATAAATTATTCATCACGATCCTAAAAAAATTTCAACCCGAAGACAAACCCAATCAGGAGTTGAAAATCAAAGTATACACTAATTCTCTCCCAACTTCCATTTCCATGTTTGTGAAGAGGGGTGCCAAAACAACCTTAGCTGAGAATTTTGAGGAAGCTAAAATAATATAATTCTAGATGAAGGCATGTATAGAAGGCCAGGTCTCATTAGTTAAGAAGGAATTTCAACTTCCTCCCAGGAGAGGACTCCTGTTGACCATACCCCCAGGGAAACAAACAAAACAAGGTCTTGAAAAAGGAAGTGGAGACATAGAATACCTACAACGCATGGTAAAAAAGTTGTCAAACAAAATCATAAACATGAAAATAAGTGCATGGGATGGAAACCAAGGCCAGAGGCCCTATAAACCCTTTTTTAAAAGAAATCCACCATTCAAAGAAACTGAACCTCCCCCAACCAACTTAAACATCGATATGGGAAATGTAGCATCCGACTCCTTCTATACCTATCACCAAGAGAAACATTCTGAAAAAGACTTCCCACAATGGGTGCATGCCATGAATTTGATGGCCAATCAATTTCGAGATGAGGTTTCCCTTACCAAACAATCAAGTGGCTCAACTATGAATATTGCTAATCAGGAAGAAGTTGATCCACCAGAAGAAACAACCATGCTAATATGGGACCCTAACCTACCAATGCCTTCTGATGACCTATTTGAGGTTCAAGAACCACCCGCATAGGTTTTGACTATGCAAACATGAAGTAGGGGTCAGCCTGTCTCAAATGACCTTACTACTACCAAAACTTCGGGAGGAAAAACAACGTCCAATCACTCTAAATCACCTTTTTTATCCCGAAGAAATCCTATAGACATCCATACTTGAGAATCACCCAAGCTAGACTAAAACATAGTAGAAGATTTGAAAATATTGAAGGAAAATATATTGATCATGGAAATGTGTAGAATCCCTCAGCAAAAGGACTTTCTGTTACAAGCATTGAAGTCGGTAGAAAATCCCACAACAAGAACTGACCAAGGAGAAAATTCGACCCTCACAGATCTCAGAAATAAACCAAATGTGAATTCTTTCTTTGAAGATAACAAGTGAAATGATTTTGTCCCACCGTTCCTTTTGACATTTAAAGTCTTCAATAAAAACCTCCATAATTGCTTGGTTGACTCAGGGGCATCCTCTAATGTTATGCCACTATCTATATGCAAGAAACTGAACATAACCTCTCTCAAAATTGATAAACATGTGATACAACTAAACATAACCCAGGTGAAAGTTATGGGAGAACTCAAGGATGTCATGATCAAGATGGAGACACACCCGAAATTTTTTCAAGTGATTGACATCATTGTAGTAGATATCCCAGAAGCTTATGGATTGTTACTTAGTCGAGATTGGTCTGAGAAGTTAAACAGATACTTTAGTACATATTGGGCTCACCTTTGGTTGCCATTAAAGGGACATACAAATATGATCAACATCGATAGGGAACGAAATCTAAAACATACTGTTACCAACCTAGAAACCCTCAACGAACCTTCTTCGATAGATTTCCCCGTGCTAGGAAATTATTCCTTCTACACCGATTTCAATAATTTCTCCCCCCTCTCATCTGATGTTCCTCTTACTCGAAACTTCGAAATGATTTTTCAAGAATTTTTTTTGACAACGATGGAGGAAACCCTCTTTTGTTAGGAACATGTGTTAAAAATCACCGAACATATAGGAGGAAAGGAAGAAAGTGGTAGGAAAAAAGAAACTGATGGATTTCGCTCACAAATTTGGAACTTATACTTTGATGGATCTAAATCGCAAGAAGGGTCAAGAACAAGGTGTATCCTCATTGATATGAAGGGAAAACAAAGTTTCCTTTCATGTAGACTAGAATTTGAATGCACTAACAACACCACCGAGTATGAAACTCTAGTGCAAGGGCTAAAGAAATCCATAGACTTAAACATTAAAGAACTAAAGGTTTTCAAAGATTCTAAAATCATCGTTAGACAAGTAAGGAACACTATACACTGCAACTCTCCCCACCCGAGGAATTATCAACAGGAAGTGCACAAACTAATAGAACGTTTTGAAGCATTCAACATTACAGTGATCCCCAGAACAAAGAACACTCTTGTTGATTCTCTAGACACTGCTACCTCAAAACTATCCTATCTAGAGGACTATGAATCCTCTTGATTCACTGTAGAGCTACTCTACAAACTGTTGGTGCCCAACAATATTTCTAATTGGAAGGTCTTTGAAGGAGATGAACATATCATAAATTTTTTAACCAATCAGGATAATTTTAAATATCTTGCTATTGACAATTAAGTATTTCAGGAGCAATTAGTAAAATTCGACCCCCATGTACAAAAACCTGAAACAGATCAATCACCTGACAAATCAAGGTCTCAAAAGATACCGAAAGGAGTAGCCAATTTAGAAAACTTTTTTGACTTAAGGGAAAAATTCAAAGGGTCAATGAATGCAAAGATGGGGAGTTCCTATCCCATGTACGAGACTATAAATCTAGGAACCCCGAAAAACCCCAAGAATATAAATCTCGGCAAGACAATATCTAAATAAGAAAGGAAGGCCTATCTCAAACTTTTCAGACAATATCAAGATGTTTTTGCATGGTCCTACCGAGATTTGAAAAATTATGATACTCGTATCATTCAACACACAATCCCGTTAAATCTCAAAGTGAAACCCTTCCAACAAAAGTTTCTGAAGTACCACCTATCCCTGGAGCCTCTCATGTGTCAGGAGTTAAATAAATTACTAGATGCTAAGATTATTTTCCTGGTTAGACACTCTGCATGAGTAGAAAATTTGGTTCCTGTGAGAAAAAAATCTAGGGATATCCATCTGTGTGTGGATTTCAGAAACCTCAACAGAGCATCATAAAAGGAAAACTACCCAGTCCCATCAATGGAGCAACTCTTGCAGACCATGTCTGGTTCTGAGATTTTCTCTACTGGACGGTTTTTCAGGCTACAACCAAGTTCTAGTTTCAGAGGAAGACTGTTTGAAAACTACCTTCCGAACCAAGTGGGGAACCTTTTCTTATAAACACATGCCCTTTGGTTTAATCAATGCAGGGGAAACCTTCCAAAGGGCCATGGACGTAGCTTTTCGGGGACTAATAAAAAAATGTGTAGTAGTTTATTTGGACGATGCGACTGTGTATTCAAAAAACAGAGAAAATCACATCCAACACTTAACCCAAATTTTCAAAAGGTGTAGGAAATACAGTATATCCTTAAACCCTAAGAAAAATATCTTTGGTGTTGAGGAAGGTAAACTATTAGGTCATATTATATCTCAAGAAGGAATTCACATAGACCCAGAATGGATTAGGTCCATAACTCAACTTCCATTACCCCACAACAAAAAGGCTATGCAATCCTTCTTTGGGAAAATCAATTTTGTGAGAAAGTTCACCCTCGATTTCGTTGAAACTATCAAACCCCTGCAAAAGATGATCCACAAATATGTTGAATTTAAGTGGTATGATGAATGGAAAAGTGCTTTCAACAATATTAAGGATGCAATATCTCAAGCTCCAATGTTGCGAAGTCCTGACTTTAGCAAATATTTCTTCCTCTACACTTTTGCCTCTGACCAATTGTTAGCTGCAGTATTGAATCAGAAGGATGATGGCAACAATGAGGCCTTAGTCTCATTTATGAGCACTAATATCCAAGGGGTCAAACTAAATTATGCTGCTATAGATAAGAATGCTTATGAAGTTTACAAGGTAGTGAAACAATTCAGATCTTACATCCAAAAGAACCATACCAAAGTCATTGTGCCTCATCTTGCAGTCTGATCCCTATTCACTCAACAAGAGATGGAGGAAAGAAGAGGAAACTGGATGGATGTGGTCCAAGAATTTGATCTAGATATAAAACCTGCTAAACTGGTTAAGGGACAAGGATTATGTGAACTGGCAGCTGAAGCCCAGGACCAAGTAAATGAAGACCCCATATGGGAGAATGAATTGGCACTATGGTGTGGTGAATCTTCATACGTATGCCCAGAGAAGGAGTCTTGGTATGAGAAACTAACTTATCTCCTACATCATGGGACTTTCCCAAAAAACCTAAACCCTAGGGAAAGGAGAGCTCTCACGTTAAAATCAACACAATATCATCTCATAAATTCTGTGCTCTTCCGCGTTAATTATGATGGGGTAATTTTAAGATGTCTTGAACGTGAAGATGCAGACAAGGTTATGAAGGAGCTCCATGATGGACCTGTAGGTGGACACTTCGCAAGGAATACCACCGCTCACAATATTGAGAGCCGACTATTATTGGCTTACTGTTGGACCTTGGTCATGGAAGGTTGCAAAGATTAAGGAAAGAAATGCAAAGTGTGAACTACGTGGAAGACAAGTTGACTGAGATTGGGTCGAAGTGACCAAAAGAGAAAAAAAGTCAGAGAGAATTAAGAGAAATAAATCCGTTGGACGGGAAGAGTGAGGAAGATAGATCATAAAAGAAGATGGATTGTGGACAACTCAACAAGCGAAAAAATCCACCAATGGATGATTTGGAGAGCCTCGCAAGAAACAAGGAAAGACAGGCTGGCAAAGCCCTGAAAATGTGGGTCAAGTTGACCTAGGGTTTTAGACACCTATGGTTTTGGTATTTAGGGTTTTGACACCTAGGTTTCAGCCTAAGGATGTCCAAAAGTCATTGTAATGTATAAATAAAGGTCTAGAGGACCTGTGATTGGGTTGTTGTTGATTGATTTGTCATTTGTGGATGTTATGAGTGATTACTGTTGCCGTGAGAGAGAGCATTCTCATATAGTACGATCTTCAGCTGGGTGCGAAGATCAACCCTGCAACTGGGTGCACAGGAAGGGAAGATAGAGAGAAGAAAAGAGAGAAGAAAAGAGAGAAGGAGAGAAATATCTGTAAGCTAAGTGCAGATATACCTGTATGCTTTCATCTAAAATATTATAAGCGCAATTCCGTGGACATAGCCCTAGGGAGAGGGTGAACCACATATATCCTGTTGTTGTGTGTGATTGATGTTGTGTTCTTCTGATCTTTGATATACTGTTAATGCAATATTGTGTTAGATATAAGGTATAGTTTGTGTAGTAGGCTTAAGAAAGATAAAGAATAACTATATCTATGTGAGAGTGGTTCCCTAGACCCACTTTGCATTTCCTCTGGTTGTAGACACCTGTGTCCTGCAACCCCCTATAGCTACTTCAGGTGAGACTGCATCTGGTTTGCAGGTGTTGCTGAAAGGGCCAATAGTTAGGCCTTGTTGGTGCACTGTTAGAATTGAACCCCGGGTCTACGCCTGTGCCAACAAATGGTTCCATCTTAGGTATGAGTCAAATTTTGAGTCAGCTAACTAGATTATCATTGCAGGTCGAAGATATGAAGAAAGATAAGGGAAAAGATAAAAGAGAATACATTTGGTGTATCAGATTCAAATAAGGTCATGATAAGGAGCACTATCCTCTATTCCATGAGTACTTGGCTTTAGGAGCCCCGAGCCCTTTGAAGCAGGTTACTCTACCTTGGTGCGAGGTATGTATAAATAGACATCGCCTTGGAGAATGCTATTACATGAAAAAATATATCCAGACATCTACCAATATTTACTGCACATTCTGTAAATCTGTGGGGCATGATGAGAATTATTGTAGGGCTTATGACCTCTTGCATGAAAGATCAAGAGACACATATAGAATTCAAGGCGAAGTACAACAAGAAGGAAATACTATGCAGTTTAACTCCCCAAGAAGAGGAAACTTCAACCCTCGTGGTGGATTCAGAGGACGACGAGGAGGAGGAGGTGTGGGTCGAGGTAGAGGACAAATAATTTATTATAACTGCACACAACCATGTCACTTGGAAAGGGACTGTCAGAACCCTTGTACCACTTGCAGTTACTGCAATTCATTTGAACATGTCATAGAAGATTGTCTCGTGCTGTTAGCCAAACTTCAGGAAAGATGAGGAGGGAACCAAAAAGTACAACTAATCTCAGTAGAACCTCATGGAGTGGATCCTAGAGTTGTTTTTATCACTAGAGGAGGCACTGCTACAAGAGAAGACATGGTGACTCAAGGGAAGATTAAAAAATAATCAGGAGTTAGAAGAGCTGAGGATAAGACACAGGTGTTTGATCCAAAGAAAGAGAAGTAGACATTTGAAGAGGCAAGAAAAGAGTTTGGAAGAGATCAAGCTTCTTCATCAAAGGCACAACCAGAAGTGAGAGAATGTGGAATGACCCTGGCCTTTGACCAGTCTGCTTTGCCCAGAGAAGGAAAAGAGGTAAGCAGACTTATGGAATTATTATGTACTTGCATTAATTTGATTAAGGATGAAAAATCCATACAAGAACTACAAAATTTGATCAGAAAGTATGAGATAGGAAGGGCATATCCTCTACTGAATAAAGCAGTACATCAACTATCCAAAAAGAGAAGGACAAATAAGGAACTACACCTTAATGCCCAAATTGGAGATTATGATATAGATTATGTGTTCCTCGACTTAGGGTCGGAGGTCAATGTTATGACAAAAAAGACTTGGGCACTGATGGGAAAACCTAAGTTGATCTATTCCCCTATCAGGATTAATATGGATAATCAATAGGCAGTAAGCCCCTTTGGTAGGCTAGAGCATGTCCCTGTGGACATCGACGAGGTAAGAACATTTGTGGACTTCGAGGTGATTGAGATAATTGATGATAGTTGTCCTTATCCAACGCTGTTAGGTATTGATTGGGCTTTCAACAATTCCACTCTTGTTGACTTAAAGAAAAGAAGAATGACATTTTAAGGTGATGGTCTTAGGGTCATTGCACCTTTACATCCCGATGAAGGTTGAAGATACACAAAACCTATCAGAGAAGAATATCGTGCATATGAGCTAGAGAATATATATAAAATGACAACAAGACAACAATATTACATTAACCCTACAACAGATGGGAATTTAAGCTGGCGAAGTGACAACGCATGCTCATAGGACTCAGAAGAAGCACTGGAGAACTAGTAGAACAAAATGTATGAATTTTCTGCGCGGAGATGTGCCAGATTGACCAAGGAAGTCCATTGGATTGGCACAGAAGTAAGTAACTTGCCCACATTTGATGGTTTAAATCACTTAGAAACATTCTTACTCGAATTTGTACTAGTACAACAAAGATTTTTGGCACTGGATGAGGCTTTGAAAGCTACTCCAGCAAGATGGTGGGGGACATATAAAAAGAACATCGCAGACTGGATGCAATGTATCACGTTGATGACAACGTGTTTTTCAAACAACATCGAAGGATGCGAAGTTAGATACACAGGTCAAAGTTGTTCATAGGACCATGTGCGAGGTTGTGAGGAGGCTTGGAAAAAAATTCCTCAAGAATAGTGGGTGCATAAATTCATCAACACATTGGACACAATGCCTATCAATTGGTATCTTCAAGAAGAACTGTGCCTCACCACTTCAGATTGGTACGGTATGACCCAGAACTTTATAGCTACATTTTCATTTGAAATCTAGTACCCTTCAGTAGATCAAGCTCTACAAGTTGTCAGACATAAAGTCTTTGAGGAGGCACCTAGCCTCCCTGTGGAGCAAGAAGAGAATGAATGGACTGCACCTCTTCAAAAACTGCAAGGATGTTACAATATCAATGCTGATGAAGACGATGATTCTAGGAATGTGAACATCGTAGAAATAGAAGGACAGAGAGACGTAGAAGGACCAGGAGTCGAACTACCTTTCATTGGCCAGCCGATCAAAATCAAGAAAGTTAATATTGGAACAGAGTAAGAACCTAAGCTTGCTAATGTTGGATATTACTGGGATGATTCCACCATTGATAAGATCACAAAATTATTGCATGAATATAAGGGCTTGTTCCCAACCAAGTTCACTGATATGAAGGGCATAAAAGGGCCCATGGGAGAGATGAAGATCCCCTTGAAACCAGATGCAAGTCCAGTCAAGTAGAGACTCTATAGTTTGAATCCTAAATATAAGGAGAAAGTGAATATTGAATTAGACAGAATGCTGGAAGCAGGAATCATAGAACCTGTTCAAGAGTCAAAGTGGATTATTCCTATGGTAGTACAAGATCAGAAGATAGGAGAGATCATGATCTGTGTAGACCTCAAGAAGATGAATGATGCTTGTTTGCATGACTCATTCCCTACATTGTTTACAGACAAAGTGTTAGATAATGTAGGAGGAGAGGAGGTATATTCTTTTACATATGGATTTTCAGGTTATCACCAGATCAGGATTGCCAAGAAAGATCACCATAAGACCACATTTGCAACAGAATGGGGTTCCTACCAGTAAACAGTGATGCCTTTTGGATTGAAGAATGCACCAACCATCTTTTCCAGGGTGGTGGTCGAAGCATTCAAGGAATTTTTACACAAATTTTTGGAAGCATATTTTGATGATTGGATTGTTTTTAGCTTATTACAAAATCATATTGAATGTTTAAGACTAATGTTGGATAAGTGTAGGCAATGTCAGATTGCCCTGAATTTGAAGAAGTGAATATTCTTTTCACCCTTTGGAGTGCTGCTGGGCCATATTGTGTGTAAGCAGGGGTTGTTGGTAGATCCATCTAAGATTGCCATTATTGTTGATCTACCCCCTCCTACTTCAGTTATACTGTTGTGCATTGCGTTGGGACATACTGGATACTAAAGGAAGTTCATTAAGGGCTATGCACAGATTACAAGACCTATGGAGAAGCTTCTGAAGAAAGATTGTTAGTTTCAATGGAGAGAAGAATGTCAACAGAGCTTCGACATACTGAAACAGAAAATGGTTACTGTGCCTATTCTAGTTTTCCTAGATTGGAGCAAGAAATTTCATGTGCATGTCGATGCATCCTCTATTTCACTAGGAGCAGTGTTAGCACAACCAGGAGTAGGAGATATTGACCACCCGTTAGCCTTTTCTAGCAAGAAGCTCTCAACAACTAAGATAAATTACACCACGACTAAGAGAGAAGGTTTAGCCATGGTGTACGTGTTGCAGAATTTTCATTACTACTTGTTGGGAGGCCACTTTAAGATGTTCACTGATCACTCTACATTGAAATACCTAGTCAAAAGGCTAGTGTTGGGGGGAAGACTATGCATATGGCTACTACTATTCCAGGAATATGATTTTGAGATTGTGTTCAAGCCATGGAGAATGAACAAGGGACTTGATCATTTGTCTAGGTTAGAGCATGGAGAGGAACCTACTAGTTTGGAGGATACACTACCGGATGTATAGTTGTTGGCCATTAGAAAGATTGATTATCACTTTGCGGAGATAGTCTAGTTTCTGTCAACATGAATGGTACCTAGTGAATATACAATCATCCAAAAGAAACAACTGGTAGTGTGCACTGCATATTTTTCACTTATAGCCGGACATCTATACAATATGGGACTTGATGAGATCCCGAGGAGATGCGTTATGAAGGCATAAAGACCACTAATTTTAGCAGAAGCACATGAAGGCATCACATGAGGACACTACACAGGGAAAACAACAACGCATAAGGTTCTTAGAGTTGGCCTCTGGTGGCCTACTTTACATAAAGATGCCAAGGAATACTATAAAGCCTGCAATGTATGCCAAAGAGTTGGGAAGCCTTCCCAAAGAGAT
Source organism: Picea mariana (assembly GCA_032191745.1). NCBI lineage: Eukaryota > Viridiplantae > Streptophyta > Pinopsida > Pinales > Pinaceae > Picea > Picea mariana. The sequence goes on from JASDQU010739840.1 coordinate 46,115, forward strand.
GAGATGCCTTTAGCACCACAAATAACTTTGCAGGCATTTGAGAAATGGGAAATTGATTCCGTGGGACCTATAAACCCACCAGGGAAGCGCACAAGAGCTAGATACATCATTACTGTGACAAAGTATTTGAAAAGATGGGCAGAAGCAAGAGCAGTTAAGGACTATAGTGCAACTAAAACTGCATGATTTATATTTGAGAATATCTTAACCAGGTTTGGATGCTCGAAGACCCTGATGAACGATCAAGGCACACACTTTATTAATAAGACTATTGAAGCTTTGATTAAGGAATTTGAAGTCCATCATCAGAAGAGTAATCCTTACCATCCATAAGAAAACATGACAGTCGAAGCTTTCAAAAAAATATTGGAGAGACAGTGCTGACGAAGATTTGCAGTGTGAACAAGGATGACTGGGAAGTACCAATAGTACTATGGGCCTATAGAACTACTTGCAAGAAGCTAACAATGCAAACTCCCTTTAAGTTGGTGTATGGCCTAGAAGCAGTTGTCCCTATGGAATATCTGGTTCCTAGTCTCAGAATTTCAACATTCATAGATATGGATGACACTGGCGATGTTCAAGAGGCTTGCGCAGTTGGTAGAACTAGAAGAAGATCAATTTGTTGTAGGATTCCATTAGAAGGTACAAAAGGAACGAGAAAAGGCCTATCATGATAGGCACATTAAGAAGAAATCCTTCAAGCAAGGAGATCTAGTATTGGTATACAACAACAATTTCATGAAGCATCAAGGGAATTTCAGGACACATTGGCTTGGGCCATATGAGGTTGTTTACGTTACAGAAGGAGGATCTGGGCAGTTGAAAACTTTGAATGGAGAGTGGAAGGAAGGTTTAGTGAATGGGAGCCGGTTGAAATTATACTATGACAACCAGCTGCCTCACAGATCTCGATAAGAGCATAAGAAGAAGGGTCTAGGTACTAGGTGCAGTTAAAACTGGGTACCAGACATAGAAAAGACAATCTGCACAAGAGAAGAAGGGTGGGATGGAGCAGAAAGAACAAGCTACCCCGTGCAGTCTGAAGATGAAGAAAAACAAAAGGTTCAGACCTGAAGTGCCTCGGGACGATTCACATGTGAGTGTTGGGGGCATGTTGGCCCTTGGTCATGGTAGGTTGTGAAGATTAAGGAAAGAAACAAAAAGTGTGAACTGCGTGGAAGACAAGTTGATTGAGATTGGGTCAAAGTGATCAAAAGAGAAGAAAAGATGGAGCGAAGTAAGAGAAAGCAAGCCATTGGAAGGGAAGAGTGAGGAAGACAGATCAACAAGGAAGATGGATCATGAGAAACTTAGCAAGCAGAAAAAATCACCAATGGATGCTTTGGAGCACCTCGCAAGAAAGAAGGAAAGTCAGGCTAGCGAAGCCCTGAAAACGTAGGTCAAGTTGACCTAGGGTTTTATCCACCTATGGTTTTGGTATTTAGGGTTTTGACACTTAGGTTTTGGCCTAAGGATGTCCAAGAGTCACTATAATGTATAAATAAAGGTCTAGAGGACCTGATATCAGGTTGTTGCTGATTGATTCGTCATTTGTGCATGTTATGAGTGATTATTGCTGCTGTGAGAGAGAAGTGCTGTGAAAGAGAGAGAGTTCTCATATTGTATGATCTTCAGCTGGGTGCATTGATCAACCCTATAGCTGGGTGCACAGGGAGGGAAGATAGAGAGAAGAAAAGAGATAAGGAGAGAAATATCTGCAAGCTAAGTGCAAATAGAAATGTATGATTTCATCTAATATATTATAAGCGCAGTTATGTGGATGTAGCCCTAGGGAGAGGGTGAACCACGTACATCCTGTTGTTGTGTGTGATTGATGTTGTGTTCTTCTGATCTCTGTTATACTGTTAATGCAATATTGTGTTAGATATGAAGTATAGTTCATGCAGTAGGCTTAAGAAAGGTAAAGAATAACTAGATCTGTGTGAGAGTGTTGCCTTGGACCCACTTTGCATTTCCTCTGGTTGTAGACACCTATGTCCTGCAACCCCTTATAACTACTTCGGGTGAGACTGCATCTGCTTTGCAGGTGTTGCCAAAAGGGACAATAGTTAGGGCTTGTTGGTGCGCTGTTAGAACTAAACCCCGGGTCTGCCCCTGTGCCAACACCTACTCTGCTACTCTATTTAGGGATGCTCACACGTACGGTGGAAACTGTAAAACTTGTCAAATAAGTGTAGGGAGGGAAAAGAGAGCAACTGTACCACTCCAATATGTGGCCGTCTCTAGGCCATTCGAGCAATGGGGGTTGAATATCATAGGAGAAATTACACCGATTTATTCAAAACAACATAGATACATACTGACTGCCACATATTATTTCATGAAATGGGAAGAGGCCATCCCTCTGAATCATGTAAACGAAAAGGTGGTTATCCAATTCATACAACAACAGATGATTACAAGGTTCAGTATGCCTTCTGTCCTTTTTTTTGATAAAGTCGCTTACTTCTCTTCCACCCTATTAACATAGTTTTATTTATACAAAGGAATCATAATCAGATACTCTACAAACTTCTATCCACAAGGAAACATAGTGGCATAATCAATCAATAAGAACCGAGTGAGGATATTAAAGAAAATAGATGCAGAAAACCAAAGAAATTGGCACAGTTCAATTCATAATGCCTTATGTGTTGATAGAGTAACACCCAAGGAAGATATAGGGAATTCCCCATACTTTCTGGTATACAGACATGAAGCCATTCTCTCAAACAGGCTGTATCTTCCATCTCTTCAGCTTGCTCAAGATTCTAGAGGACAACCCTCATTAGTTATACAACAAAGAATTGATACCCTCCTCATGCCGGAAGAAGAAAGGGAGAAAGAAAAATCAAAGTTCATAGCTCATTAGAAGATAGTTAAAAGGTGGTTTGATAAGAATAAGGCTAAAGAGAAGAATTTTGAAGCAAGAGACTTACTCCTGAAATGGGACAGAGCAAATGAGCTGAAGGGGAAACATTCAAAGTTTCAGAATCTATGAATCATACCTTTTCAGGTGGCCGAGAAAATTGGGGTAGGCACGTATCGGTTGAAAAATTTGAGGGGGGAACTTGACGCCCTCTCGGTGAATGGCGAAGCCCTAAAACAATATTTTTGTTAAAAACAAATGTGTGTGTTTTCATAATATTTTGTTTTTTTAGAGAGGATAATTCTGGAGTTCAATTTTTTTTTTCTTGTTATAGTACTTTATGCACTTTTGAAGTTTGTGTTTAGCAAGGCATTGGCTGAACTTATTTCATGCAATATGGAAAACTATGTTCCTGATTCATGCTTACATACAACACAAGAAGCATTGGGAGACTTGCGGTTGTTTTGAAGGAGTTCTGTATTTAACCTGTAAAAATAAACAACCTTGGCAAAGTGGTGAAGTGTCCGCCTAGTGGTCTGGTAAAACCTAAAGGGAAATATGGTAAGCTAGAAAGGACTACATGTACCTCAAGACAGAGATAGAAAAATTCACCTTAACCCCCTTAGTTTGAAAATAAAAAACATCCTCCTCTCCCACTCGCTCAGGGAATTCTACTGAAATAAAATCAATTATATAAAATGAGTGAAAAGTAGGAGAGGGTATGCAGATAACTCCATCGGGGCTATGGACGCTCGTTGGTAGCAGAGAAAAGTATGTGACGTCAAGGTGACTCCGCCAGGGCTATGGACGCTCACTGGAAACAGAGCAACACCATAGCAAGTGAATGATGATAACTGAAAGGCCTGGTGCCAGTGAATGATTTACTCGACTCTTTTCAAAAGAGGGCATGGGTCATGGTTACAAGAAACAAAGGTGGAATAAAGGTTGAAACCCCACAGACAGGACCAGATTTCACCAACTAGGGAATTTAAAACGTAAGGATAGAAGAGGCTATGATTAAAACTAGTTAAGTTCTTAACCAGATTTTGCATCAGCTGAGCCCGAGGTAGGAACATAGTTCCTGCTTTCACCCAGTAAGTCACCATTTGTTGAGCACTCAACACACCCTAAAAATCCTTATCAATTTTTTTGTCACTTTTTGGGTACCACTTGTTTTCTGCACTATCTGACACGATTTCATGTTGGGAAATGTTTTGTATTTGTTTATTTTTTAGGACTCTCGTCATTTATTCAGGTTTTTTTGAACTTATGGAACCCAATGAATAAAATAACTTAACACCTAAATTAAGAATCGACAACCAAACACTGCACCTAACGCGCTTAGGTTCGACGTCGGAAAGAATTCAAGTAAGTAAAGGAACCACTCAAAAAACAACAATCGCTGAGCGTCGATCTTCATCGGAATCAATAGAAGTCAGTTTTGGTTTGTGTAATTTTTTCGCATGAAGGCTCAAGAGATAGTCGATCCCCTTCAGCATCGATAAAATACGAGGAGGACAGACATTAATGAAGGACGAAAATAAATCATCGATAGTCGATGCCCGACGTACTTTATCGGGATCGGGGAACATCTAGAAGGATTATAACAAACGTTTTGACAATGATAAAAGTTATCCCCAATCCTCAATCCCCAATGCGTTTTCAAGATCGAGAATTTTTCTAGGAAGCTGATCTAAGAGCGCTTGGGTATTTTTATTTCCGATCACCGATCCTTGACACTTTTCAGCATCGACCACCTAAGATTTGGTTTCAGAATGAATAGCTTAAGGAAAGTACCAAATCCAATTAATACGAGTGAATTAAGTCACTAGTATTGAATGCCACATGCCTTTACCAGGTAATAGGGTCGTACGATCTAGTTCCATCCCGAGTCATTCTTGGTTCCCTAGGTCCTAGTCACACCTCCGAGTCATCTTTGCCTCGTTAGCACTATATGGTAAGATTGATTGGCGTTGGAGTTTTTGTAGGAGGATATCAAGGAAAATGTTCACAGCATAATCCCAACCCCCAATCCACCTACTGAAAGAGCGACACGACGGGACATTTTCAACATTAGATACGATCATATTTTGGACATTTAAGGAGCTAATTAATACCCGATCTTGCATTAGTTGCTACCTCGTGCGCCGATTAAAACAAAATTTTTGAAATTTCCTATAGACCATATCACCACCCGTGTCTCCGCCCTCAACCCACGATGAATTTAAGTTCTAACTTCTCTAAATATTCGATGAAATATTTATTGAAATTTCACTCATAACCCAAATTGAATGGCTTATGCGACACAATAAGATCTTCCCTGTTTAAATATCTTGAACCGTTGTGAAAAAATTCATTCTGCACATAAGATAATTCCAGAGCATCCAAAGGATCAAAATGAGCAACTCTAAGACTGTACTGACCCTCGTGATCATCCAAAAAAAAAAACCCAGGTTTAACAAGCTTTAAAGGTATGTATCCAAGTCTGTCAATTCGCTGGTTATACTTTATAAGTGTTCGTCTGCATTTTTTAACAGTTTATAAACTATGCTCAATTTGCAGGAAAAATTCCATCGAGAAAGTCGACCACCAGACGCTTGCCGAGAGCACCAAAGCTAAAAGAACCAGAGGCAGGTGAAGGTTCTTCTCTAGGGATCATGAGGCAATTGGATTACGCCCGTAGGCCAGAGCCTGTCATCAAGAAAACAACAAAGAAAGTTTTCATCCAGCGTCCGGCCTTTGGCGATACAGAGGCAAGAATTGGATCCAAGGTATCTCTCCCACAGTGGGGGGATCTCTTCAACAAGATTAACAGAGAAGAATACTGGAGTATATCCCACAAAACAACCCAGACATAAGGGTACTTGATGACCAGGTGTTCCCCAACATCCGATGGTCTTATTTACACATGGTGGCGAGTAGAACCCATGTTTTTCCCTGCATAGAGGTCCTGAAGTGGCTCATCGACCACACATACAAGAATAATTTTTTAATCAATGATGAGAATGGAGGGTGCATCAGAGTTTTCATCCCGACAGATGTCCATAAATAATACAAGCTCAGGGACCCAGAGGAGCGGCTCAACACAGACTTTGTGGTGAAGTTATATGAATTCCATGACACCAACCGATTGATGGATTCATGGTGGAGGGAAAACAATAAATTCACCAATCGGAGCAATGGATGGTATGGGACAATCAACCTGAGGGATCCATACATCTATTTGATGGCTCTCATCTATCAGCTATACGGAGAAAAGGATTGCTCCAGTTTTTTGGAAGCATGGATTCCTTTGGCATACATAGTTGCAATCGCTGGGAGAAGTTTCAACTAGGGAGAAATAATCTCCAAACAACTAAGAATCTATGTGCAACAGGCTCAAGCACTGAAGGAAGGAGAGGCACCAAATTTCTACATGGCCTTGTACCTACTCGATGTCATTTGTGCTAAGAGTGTCTTCGCCAGTATGAATCTGAGCTGGCATGTTATAGAACTCCCGATCCACGTTTACTTCAACATGCTATGGTAAAACAAGTACAATAAGTCTTACTCCCTCATTTGCGATGAATTCATCGCCTGTATTTATTTTATTCTTTTTAAGAAGGAATGCCCAAGGCTATCGACGACAACCAAGAAGATGATAGAAAAGGTAGGCCATTGGTACTTGAACGAGTGTGCAACCTACATCAGGGTGTTTGAGGCCACCAGAGCACCACATCTCCTAGCAGATCATGTCCCATACTGGCTTGTCGTGGGAGAAATTTATTATCAAACCATCCTACAAGGCTATAATGCCACATTGGTCAAGGACAAGAAACAAGCCTTCATACCCTACGATTTCCATGTAGGGTTCTATTTGGTGAAGGATACCACTCAAGCCAAACAATAAGGGTCGAGCCAAATCGAATTCAAGTTCCCGATAAAATGATTCCACAAGCATGATCCAAAAGGCTTGGTCCTACAACATGCTTCATAGGTGTCATCCTGCTGGCCGTATGCTCACGATAAGTTTGAGGATGAAGTATTCATCGAGAAAACCCAGGACTGGGATGAGGTGGTTCAGAGGATGGCCAACCCAAACATGACCAAGTTCAAGGACATGAGCATGGATGAACAAGTGGAAACAATAGAACATTCGGCTCAAGAGGCCCTCAGAGCCAGGGAAGAAATCAGAGGGACAAAGATAAGAAAGGTGCAGGGAAGGGGATTGTTCTTCACACCAGAGGCACATACAAGGGGGTTGCGCTTAATGGTAGAGGCATAAAGAGTAATTGATCAGCTATAGGATGAACCAAAACTTGTAGAGATGACAAGGGTTCCTACTGACCACCTAGTCGAAATCCGGGAAGGACCAAGTGAACTAGAGCTGATACAAATTGAAGAAACCACCGGGTCAGATAACCCTGAAGTTTCAATGCCACAAGTTGGATCACCAGGGGACGTTTCGACTCAGCCCAATATAGCGAGAATTTTAGGGAGAGAAAGTGCACCAAACCCCTTACACGACTTAATAACTATCTATGATGATGAGGAGAGTTGAGAGGTTTTCCTGGTGACTCCAGTACAAATTACAGAGGAAAAGGAACTCGAGAAAGTATCTTCCCTAGCTCTCGATGCTGCAATTCAAATCCTTACACAGAGAGACCAAGAGGTCGAAAGTGTCTTAGACATTGAGCTACTTGATAGACTGGGGACCCAAATGGACAACTTGAAGGATGAGCTAGGATCAGGCGAACAAGAAGGGGAAATTCGATAATAGGAAATTGGTATCTTGACAACTGATTATCAGGTAAGTACCGAGCCTACCCCTAATTCATCGATTTTGGTCAGTACTTTACCTCTAGATGAGAAACAACCAGAGGCCGAACTTCCAGGACATACAAAAGATGTTCAAGAACCTAGTCTTGAACATATATACATCATCGGGAGCCTGGGAAACACTCTTACTTGGGGAGAACAACAAATCCACGAACCTGTGGATGCGGTCACTGATATACAAGCCATCGCCTACGACTGAAAGAGGAAATCCATCATGAAGAGAACCACTAAGAAGAGGAGGCTTAGTATGGATAGTTCCATCCTCATCATGACATAGGAGAAATTGATTAGCACAGAGCGTGCTAGGACATCCGAGCTTATCGGCGCAGGGATGGAAATCACATATGCCACCCTGGATAGAGAAAGGAAATATGAAGAGGAGTTGGTTGCTATGCTAAAGGAGTTGGATCATCTACTCCATTTAGATAAATATTATCAGGAGTCCACGCAAGCCACAGTGTTCTTGAGAAAAAAATTCCAGGATACCTACAGTAAATTCACGAGTGAGCAACAACTTTTCACTGCAGGGATAGTTGATTTCCAAGAAGACACCCTTATGGCACTAGGAACGTACAAGGACATGGAAATATGGTAAGAGAAATCCCACCAAGTGATGGAAATAATTGATTACATCAACACGGTTCAAAAGGGTCGAGACGCCAAAGAGCACGACATTCAGGTACTAAGGGACAATAACATCGACTGTATAAGGAAGTCAACTGAATACTAGGTGAAGATGGCCCAAGAACCTCATCAGGAGATCCAAGATAAATGGGTCGATTGTAAAAGGAGCTAGAGCAAGATCAATTGGGCGATAAGAGACATTGATCTCCTAGAATTTGACACACTTGAGGACTTTGTCTACTTGCATGACATAGTCAAACTACATGCAGAGAAAGACTCATCGTGGACTTCAGAGATAGAAAAGGTGGCGAACATGGCATGATGTCAAGTGCATTAGTTCATGGAGCACCCGATCAAGGCTTAGACAATGTTACAATAGTTAAGTGCTAAAGTAGTCAAGTATCGAGCATGAGAAGTAGTAATAAAGGAGATCCTTTCGGCCCCGATGGACCAACACAGATTCCCGTATGCCAACACATGCGAGGAAACATTCATCAAATGGTCGGAGTATGAGAAGAGTCATCCACTCACGTGAAACCATTTGATGACTCTTAGAATACTGAGAGATGAAAGTGCCATGTGGTGATGTTTTGTTTTACTTATCTTGCACTTTGATAGTTATTTTTAATTAATATTTTGTTATAAGTAAGAGGATCAACCTTTTAGAAGGGGTCGATGGTTTTTGCAAAGACCCTCATTTTTGGAATTGTAAAGAACTATTTCGGAGCTACCTTAATTGAGAAGTCCTGTTTAGGACCCGAGACAAGTTTATGTTTTCATTAAAGGTGTGTGTGATTGGATCATAAGGAGGAATTACTTATGACTTTATCTCATGAATGGATGCTGCAATGAGTACGAGTTTCTGAATCTGTTGATAAGTTATTTGATTCAATATTTTTACAATTCTTGTCTCTAATTATGTAAAACAAATCATTGTGTAAATGTGTGATTAGTGATTAGAGCTAAGGAAACTATTTTTCTTGCCATCGTTTTATTGCATGCATGTTTTCTTTCGATAATTGTATCTCACTCAATAATTGGAATACCAACAAGTTGATGTATTAGTACTAGGCTTGTCGTAGGTGTAAGAATCATTGTCTGAATGATTGAGCATAAGGGTTATCCCGAGCTTAGCCTTCTCCAATAGTTAAATTGTCCCCCCCCTTTTTCAAGATGGTTTATACTGGCACACATCCTTTTATCAGACACATATAGTAAAATAAAGTGAAAAAAGAGAATGATCAAACCGAAGGAGGATCTTTCACATGAAAACATCCTGCCAATCACTACGTAAAGCCCATCGATTAATTGGATGGATCACAATATCTGGAGAACCATTCCACTATCAAATGCTGCTGAGTCTAATTGGGACTCAGTGCCGGGTTTGTTTCCTTCTGTTGAGTTAAAGGGATTTAGGACCCCTCAACAACTTGGTAGGGCCTTGTAATGTAGGTGAGAAAATATCCTATGCCATAATTCACTGGTATTCATAATGTCATGAATTAATGCCGAATATGGTCGCCCTTTCAATTTGTTTAGTCCTCCCTCTTAAAATCCAATCACCACAACATCATGAAAAGTCTTTCCTCTAGGCCACATAAGAACGTGTCCATCAATAAATTAAACTCTGTAACCCTTCTCATCCAATGTTGAAATCAAGAGAAGGTTCTTCTTCAATCCAGGAACATATAGAACTTCCTTCATCTTCAGTAGATTTCTTGAGTCTAACTTGTAGGAGGATTCTCCTACTCCTTTGATCAGATACTGATAGTCATCTCCCAATTTCACCTTCTGTGATGAATCCTTATGAGTAAGGTTAGAAAGGGAGTCATTATAACCTATCATGTGCTTGGAAGCACCACTATCCACCAGCCAAATGTCACTTCCATGAGTGATAGTTCCTGTAAGGGTGGAGATAAGAACATACTCCTCATCACTTGATTCATCTTTGTTACACATTATTTTCGTCACCCCTATGACCATTAATGATGTAAACCTATCCTTTGTCTTGAGAAGGATCAATGGCCTGAATCCCCGAAGAAGAATGAAGATACATTTTCCTAGAGAGATGGAATTATACTTTTCCTTTGTCAATCAACTTAGAAAAAGGGACTGTCGCACCTTTATTAGTGTTAAGGGTGCGATAATCTAGGATCATCGTAGGTTGCACCACAGTGGCCTACAACATTGTCATAGTTTGCTCAATTTTAAGGGTGCAACGATTTTCGTATGAAGGAAAAAGAGGAATTTTTTGAAAGTTCTAGAATAGAAGCTTTGAGGGTGAGGTGGCCTCTGATCGTTTTGGATCTGAATTGTGTCCCTTATATCTTGGGATCATCCTAACCTCCTCACCTTATCCTTTTCAACTTATAAAAGGAGAAGACTTATCATGGGAAAAGTTAGCTTTGGATTGAATTGGATAGCTTTTGTTGTGAGCTTGATTAATTTTTGTATCTTTGGGGTTTTCTTTGTGTAATGTTCCCAAAACAAGGGCCTAAGAACATTGCATTTTTGCATGATTTTTAAACTGTTTCTGATTATGGCATTTCGTCAAACACTTTCTTACTATGGTCCTTTAGGTTGCGCTTAGGATTATATTGATGGTTTATATGTGTATTTACAACAACATATAAGTAGATAAAGGAATGAAACACACCACAACTATATGTAAGATCAACAATATGATAGGCAATCCAAAAATGATTCAGATCTGATCTTTATTCATAATAGTAAGAACCTGATACAAGGATGATGTAGATCTGGAATGATCAACAGATGGATCCAATAAACATAATAGAAGCTGCTACAAAATGCTCTCGGGAAGAATATAAAAGCCTCCAAAGGCTGGATACACAATGAATACCGAACACAAGAAGATATCTAGGCCGTATGCAATACCAAACCCCCAACTAGAAAAGCCACACTCTAGTAGAAGATTGAAACCCTCAATAATTCGGCCCAACTGAAGAAAGCCTCCAAATAAGTCCAAACTCACCCAAAGGATAGATCAGGGTGATAGGATCCCCCTCCTGAAGTCTCAGGCTGAAATGCTATGGATAACTCCTCCAAATGCTGAATCCTCTAATGAAGATGTGCCCTCCTAAACCCTAAAGTGCCCAATAATTTGACCTTGATGAAGGAGGCCTCCAAATGCCCTGAAACTTGCTAGGAAGATAGATCGAGACACTATAAGTCACTAGGTGAAGTCTCCAGGTCAGATATGAAGTATAACCCCTCCAAACTGAATAAATCTGAATGTCAAAAATGCCCTCCTTCTCTCCAATTCATCCAATGCATCCAATAAATCAAATGACACATGAAAGTCCTCCAGAATGCACTAGATCTAATGGCCAAGACCTTGCAATGAAAACCCAGGTGCTAGAATCTGCTGAAGCCCTTCCAATCTCTTGGAATGAACTTCCCTCAAAGAATGGTGTGCCCCCGTTGCTGGAAACCCCCAATGGTGCACCCTCTCTCCTCCTGTACCTGTGGCTGGTGTAGAACCCTCTTGAAAGTGAGTAGATCTAAAGTAGAATGGTGTGGGAGAGTATTGCATCCCCAAGACCAAGCTTGGGACAAGCTAGGTGGAATCTTTCACCACCGAATCGTCCTCTAGGGTTTGTTAAGTCAAAACCCTAAAAAACCCCAAGGTATGGGCTCACTAGCTAGAAGCTAGATATCAAAAGATAATCATCCATGGATGAGAGAATAGAGGCCCTTGCCTCTCTTTTATACTTCCTGCTCACCTTGTACCTCCAGAGTTACTTTTACTTTATTGATTATTAATTAATTAATTAAATCACTTTAATTAATTAGTTAACCTTTTTACCTTTGAAAAACACCTTATGTCTCCTTGTGTCTTCCTTGGCCACTGAAAGTCACTTCTCATCATCCTATCCTGTAGTGTTGTTCCTCCCAATTCCAATGAGCTATTACACTAAGAGGTTCCTCCAAGTATTGTGCCCAAAATGACCTCTTTAGTGAATTTAATTAACCTATAGCTCGAAATACTCAAAATCATGGAAATCGGCGGAATGCAACGGAACCAAAGACAATCTATGAAGAATGGATCATAATGATGAAATAAGATGAGAGATGCAAGAAAAAACCCAAAATATCCCTCAATAGTCACTATACTCTCTATAACATCCATCTGGATTCTCTGGTCATCATAACACCTTGAAATGTAATGATGTCCCAAAGTGGGGACATTACAGTTCTCCCTGCTAGAATATTGCTTGTCCTCAAGCAATAACCAAATCCCTCCAAGTATAATACCATGATCCCATGTCCACCTGTGGGATAGAAAATATAACCCATCCAAATATGAACTATCATACACTCCACCCCTTGGGTCCCATATCAGGAAGTGAACTTCAATATCCCATGAAGCATAGTCCCAAAATAT
>JASDQU010739840.1:64380-81765 GCA_032191745.1 Picea mariana
GAGGAGGCCTGAAGCAATGGATGGATGACGCGTTGGGATAGGGCCCGCCGGAAAAGCTCGCCTCATTCCGGACCCCCCCCCCCCATCGTTGAAGGCAGAACGGTCGGGGGGGGGTCCAGAATTCAATCTCAGCTATAGATCTATGCGCCAACCTCTCAGCCGTTCAGATGCACGCCTTCTTTATACCCAATTTCGGACCCCCCCCTGCCGTTAAAGGTAGAACGGTCGAGGGGGTCTGAAAAAGCTTGTGGTCCGTAGATCTCAGCGCCAACCTCTAAACCGTTAATCTATGCGCTATCTTTACTCTGTGAGCGCAAAGTCATATTTTCTCCAGAACTTAGGATAAGTGCATTATGCGGATTTTGTGCATTGTTTCCCTTGAAAATAATTTGCAGAGATGAAATATTATTTGCCAACCTATACACCTAGAGTGAAAAATTTCTAGTCAACAGATGATCCTATGAATTATAGGGTTATAACATGAGGGAGTAGTGGGTGTGAGACACTCCTCCAACTCTTTGATTTTCTCCTTGTACTCCTGGATAGTCTGCTCTATCCTGCACAACTTCTCTACCGATGACCCTGCCTTGTTGCTTGTGCTTTCGAGAATTGTTTGAAACAACATGTGGATTTGCTACTCCATCTCCTCCACTTTTTGCTTCTCTTACTCTTTCTATTGTGCCTCAAGGTTGAGGGATTCCTTCAATGAGATGATGTTTGTCTAGGCTATCTGTAAGTTTGTGGCGTTCGCTCTTTCTCTGGACTGAATCTCCTGCACGACACTCACCTAAAGTTTGTACAACACTTTTGATGGAATCTTAGCCAATGCCACATCCAATGTCTTGATGTCTTTAAGAGGTTTCTGTGCTGTTTCTTCGTTAATGAACATCATCTCCAGCGTGATGATGAAATTGGAGTTGGGTTGTGCTGCAAACTGTACTATCTTAGGCACTAGCAGTCCTTCCTTAGCCTGCATCGGTGTTTCTTTTGGTTCCTGTGCTGCCCCGATCCTTAACTGCTCCAGTGCAGTTTTTACCTCTTGCACTTGATCGACGATCGAAGCCTTGTGCTTCTCCGCATTCTCCCATACTTCGACCAGTCTCTCCTCGACTGTTGTCGCCACTAAATCCACATTGTCCGAGGTTAGTGAGATATGAATCTGTGGCTTGTGGGCCTTTGTCTTCTTTCGGCCACCATTGGTGTGCTCCCCTAGCCACTTCTCCTGGGTAGCTGATGGCTCAGGACTAGGGGGTCTCTGGGTATCCCTTGCAGTGGTTGTCCCTGTTTCTCCGTCCTCAGGAATCTCCTGGGTTCCTGTCCCTTTCTCTTCCTCCTCATGGATTTCATGTGTCCCTGCACCTGTTTCTTCCACCTCAGGGATTTCCTGGGTCCCTGTGTCTATCTCTTCCGCTCACACTTCTCTCGTTGAGTGTATGGGTGGTTGTTCTCTGCACGGTGGAGCCTGTGTAGACCCCCTTGGTGGTCTATTCTATGTGCGTGGTTTCTTCTTGGATAGGGTGCTTCCCCCTTATTGGCCTTGGGAATTTATCTTCTAGGTTCCTGCCCCATTGGTGCCTGTTTGGTGCGCTGGGGTTGGCATGTCCTACATCTAAGGTCATGTGCTTTGTACCATGGTTGAAATATGCAGTACCTTCCATTATTCAGGCCACTCATGGACCTCTCTTTGGATTTCTTTCTGCGTGACGTAGTAGTTAAGTTGTAGCCATTCCTTGGATTTTTCATGCTTGGCTTGCATCCATAGACTGTGGCGTTTTGCCTTGAAGTTGGTAACCTGTCCAAACTCTTGGACAATCTTTAGTGTAATGCGCCATGTATCTACAATAAGTTCTTGCATCTCTGTGAAATACCTCACAAATGTGTCAATATTTATCTTCTTTTTCTTCAGTTATGTGATGCTGCTTCATGATGTGTAGAGTGTTGCACCACACTTTCCTGGTCTCTCTAGATATGTACTATAGGCTGGTTCTTTCCAACCAACGAGGCCAATGAGGATGAGTAACCACGAGTAGTGTAACTTAGAGCCCCAGTCCTGTGTGTCTTTTCAATCCTCCAAGAATGAATTGAGGAGGTATGGGGCCCAGCTCATCGAGCTCCCCTTTGCACACTGCGCGATAGTGATGACCACACCAGCCGATACTTCCTCTTTTTGGCACTTGTGCATTAGTTTGCACCCGAGGATTCTGGTAGCAAACCTTGTTGCAATATCATTGATGTCACTGATTTTGATTCCCTTATTGGCTCGTTCTACACCATACTTAGCCTTGATCTCCTCTGAGATGGCCTTGGCTCATGTTTTGTCCTCTAAGTACTTCTCGAACTTTTATCCCTCTGTGGGTAGCCCTGTGATTCCTGCGATGAGGTCCACAGTGATAGGCACCGACCTATCCATCCATAAAATTCCGCCATGGACACGTGCAAGCAATTTCTTGATGCATGTATTGACAGGATTTCCCCTCCCAAAGTGTGGGGCATCCAACAAATTCATGATGCTAGTATTATACAACCCCAAGATCCACTGCGTCGACTCTATCAGTGGCATGCCTACTGAGCCTGCTCCCCTGCTTTCAAGGTAGACCTGTGATGCCAAGTATGGGAATTTAGTGGCATTGGTCACATCATGGTTGGAGTATTTTATGGAAGTGAATCTACTGACCATGTCATCATCAACTCACACTCGGCTCAGAATTTTTGGCAAAACCAGGGTCCCTTCTGCTTGCGACTGTGACCCTCAATGCACACTGCTCTCACCTTGGCCCTTCCATTTGGCTTGTGGGGATGAGGCCCCCACCTCTGGTACACCCTCGTTTACTTCGGCCTGTGATACCTCTGGTTCATGGCTATGTGGCACTAACCCCGTGGCCTGCTCGATTTGTCGTTTCCCTTGCCCCCTTGAATTATCAGATTCAGTTCTTTTGGGGTCCTCCTCCATTGGCCCAACCTCCTATGATGGGTTCTGCTCCTCTTCTATTGTAACCGGGTTTGTTTCATACTCTGATGTGGGGAGTTCATCCACATCCACCACTATAGGTGCTAATTTCTCCCTTGCGTCTGTCGCTATATTCCCGTCAGCTCTACTCGGCTCTGCAACACGTGGTGGTGACATTTCGGCGGGGTCTAGGCTCGAAATCTTTGAACTCGACGAACGATTGGTTGGATTCTCTCTCTAGATATCTTCCACTCGGCTTTGAGTTCTCTCCTTATCAATTGACACAATGACTAGATTTCCCCCCCTTTTTCTGACTTTATAGCGGGACGACTGAGTGACAACTGTTCCGCACTAACAATTGTCCCTTTTTTCACTTTTGGTGGCATGTCTTGCGCGTGGTACCATTGTACGTGTTAACTTTTTTCCTTTGCATCCCGACTTCAAACTTTTTCCCTTTCCTCCACGCTACGGTCGTTACTTCTGTGTACAGGCTGTCGCAATTCCAACCGTCACTACCAGTTCGCGCCTGTTTTACACAACCGTAATTTTTTGAATTGTCGCGCTGTTTGACTGTCGGTCCTTTTTCTGGCGCGCTGGGATATTTGGGCACGTAGAGTCCTCGAATTCTATACCCTTTTTTTCTGGTGCAATATTATTATTTTGCTGTGCTGAATCAATGACTTGTGCATGCTGACTCTTTTTTCTTTTCGTCGCACTGATTTTCTCTCCTGCGCACGTGAATTTCTGTGCGGTGTTTTTTTTAATTTTTTTATGAGCAGTAATTGTCAAGTTGCTGGTGGTTGACTATCCTTGTACAACATCAGTTGACTCACATTGACCATTCCTTTGAGTTATTTTCCGCCTAATTCCTTCAACTGTACGACTCCTCCGTTTGTGATAGTCTTGACCTCATATGGTCCCAACCAATGCATTCTAAACTTTCCTGGATGTTGAAAAAACTTGCTGTCATACAGTAGGACTAGGTCTCCTTCCTTGAAACTTTTTCTCTTGATATGTCAGTCGTGCCAAGCTTTGTCCCTTTCTTTCTGAACTTCTTGGCAGAACCCTGCTAGAATCCTATCTTCTTCCATGTTCACCAGCTGACTTAGCCTTTCTTGTACTGCGCCTCGTTCTGTGATGTTTGTAATTGCTGCTATGCACAGACTAGGTACCAAGAATTCTAATGGCACCACTGATTCTTTCCCATACACCAATCTAAATGGTGTCTTCCCTGTCAGCTTCTTGCAGGTAGTTCTATATGCCCATAATATTGTTGGTATCTTTGAATCCCATTCGTCCTTATTGACATTGCAAATCTGGGTTAAGGCATTCTCTAGGATCTTGTTCAAGGATTCCAGTGTTCCATTTTCCCGAGGATGGTATGGCATACTTTTTTGATGGTAGATCTCAAATTCTTCAGTTAGAGCTCTGATAGTTTTGTTGATAAAGTGACTGCCTTGGTCACTCATCAGAATCCTTGGACATCCAAATCTGGTGAGCACATGTTCAAACAGGAAGTGTGTTGTTGTCTCTGTGTTGCAATATTTAACTAATGCTGCCTCTGCCCATCTTTAGAGGTATTTCATCACAGTGATAATGTATCGCACGCCTGATATTCTTGTGGGTGGGTGAATTGGCCCAACAAAATCGATAGCCCATTTTTCAAACACTTGTAGTGTCACTTGTGGATGTAAGTACATTTCATCCCATATGTTTGGTTTTCCGACCCTCTGACAAACATCACATTATTGAAAATATTCCTTTGCATCTCTATGAATAGTTGGCCACCATAATCCCACACGCAGTACCTTCTGTGCGATAGCTTTTCCTGCATAGTGTCCTCCCACTATTCCTTCATGGGATTCTGCCAATAACCTAGGCCTTTTGTGTTCTGGTATGCATATTCTCAAGATGCTTTCTACCTTCATTTTATATAAGTGAGTGATGATCAATTTGTAGTCGACTGCTCGGACAACCAAATTTTTCCTCTGTGTGGTGTTAAATTCATGTGGCACAGTCCCTATACTTAAATACTCGATAATGTCAGCAAATTAATCATCCATGATCTGAACTGAAAATAATTGCGCATCAGGGAAGGTATCCTCTAAGTTTGTAGGCTCCTCTCCATTGGTGACCCTTGACAAATGATCAGGTCCTACGTTCAGCTTCCCTGGTTTAACTATGACTTTAAAGTCAAATTATTTAAACAACAGTAACCATTGACAGATTCTCCCCCCCAACATTGGCTTGTTTACTAGGTACTTAAGGGCTGAATGATCTGTGAACATCTTAAAATGTTTTCCAAGTAGGTAATGCCTGAAATTCTAAAGTGAGTAGACCATAGATAAAAGTTCTCTTTCTGTGTTATTGTAGTTTTTCTGGGAGTCTGACAGTTTCCTTCTTGCAAATGCTATGGGATGGTCCAAATCCCCTGCTCTTGGTTGTGTCAGAATATCTCCCAGGGATATGGCTGATGCATCTACATGTACATGGAATTTCTTCTCCCAAAATGGAAAGACTAAGATGGGTGCTGTGACCATCTTCTCTTTCAGGATTTCCAATCCGCACTGACATTCCTCATTCCACTAAAATTCAGTATCCTTCTTGAGCAATTTCTCCATCGGCGTAGTGATCTGCGCATACCCCTTTATAAATTTTCTGTAATATCATGTATGTCCCAATGTGGCCCTCAACTGGTGCATTGATTTTGGTGGTGGTAAGTTCACAATGACTGCAATCTTTGCAGGATCCACGATCAAACCTTGGATGCATACTATGTGACCCAACAAAATTCTGAAGGGTGTTCCAAATATACATTTCTTAATGTTCAAGGATATTTAGCATTGCCCGCATCTTTCTAACATAAGCCTCAACACCTCTACATGATCCTTCAACAGGTTGTACACTATCTAATCATCCAAATATACCTCTAGAAACTGATGGATGAATTCTTTGAAGGAAAAAATGAATACTCTCAAAACAATTGCTAGTGCATTCTTCAGTCCAAAAGGCATGACTGTGTACTAGTAGGATCCCCATTCTGTTGAAAAGGTAGTCTTGTACCGATATTCTAGTTCTATCTTGATTTTGTGGTAGCCTTAGAATCCCTCAGTGAATGAGTATGCTTCCCAACCTCCCACATTTTCTAGGACTTCATCTGTAAAGGGTGTAGGGAAGGGGTCATATAGGAAAGAATCATTGAGATTTCTCAGATGTACACAAATTCTTATGCCTCCTTGCTTCTTCTCCTGAAATACCATGGGGCTTATCCATTCTGATTCTTCTACAGGTTCTATGATTCCTGATTCTAACATTCTGTCAATTTCTACTCTTACTTTCTGCTTGTATATGGGGTTCAATCTGTAAGGCCTTTGTCTGATATGTCTTGCCTCCGGTTTGAGAGGGATATTCATATCTCCAAGTTATCCTACAATAACCTTCATTTCTATGAAGGTCATTGGGAACAGGTCAATGTACTTGCACAATAACTCCGTTATCCTTTCCGCTATTTTCTCGTCCCAGTAGTTCCCAATGCTGGCCATTTTGGGATTCTCAACTGTCCCAATGTTGACTTTCTTCACCTTGATCGGTGCAACAATTAATTCTGATTCTAGGGGTGGACCTTCCACTTCTCTTTTGATTTCAACTTCCTCGATCTGAATATCGCGCGGATCATCTTCATCCGATCCTTCTTCCTGCACATGGTAGCATGACAATAGTTCTTTCACTGTCTATCTGTTCTGCTGTTTTTATTATTTTATGAGTTCAACTTCTGGTTCCTTAATGAATATCACCCCTCTTATCTTCTTAAGTGATACATCTATGTTGGGGTTCTCATGCTTGAATGAGAAAGTGACTGTAAATTTCTGCTGCAACACTGACCAGCTCGTAGTTCCTATGCGCAGTTCCTGGTCCATGTACCAGTTTGCTGGGATACTTTCTAATGTGTGTACAAAATGATGAGGCCATTCCTCTGGGGGTATCATTTTCCACAGCACTCTGCACTTCTCCAAGTGTTCCTTTGGTGCCCCCTGTCCATTTTATTTTTGAGTTGCATTCCTCGTTTGTTCTGCTTCGAATCTGATGCACAATATTCTTTTGCATTGGTACCAGTCCTTGATTGTTTCTTTGTGTGCGCCCCACCATATTGCAATTGTAGTCTTAAGTGCGACGTCGAGATCCAACAATCTTTGACTATATGATACTTCATCTTCATATCTTTTTAGGAATTCTTCCAAGTCGTTGATTCCATGAAAACTTGGAGGTTCCCTGATTTATGTCCCAACCCACCTTACCGCACGGTCTATTCATGCACGTCTTTTGGTTGAGACCTCATGTAGGCACTGCTTCCATTTCTCCAGACCTGTATCTGAGTCAGAAGCACATGATGTGATACTTCTCCATCTAAGTACACCATCGACAGTTGGATTGATGTAGTCTTCGGTGCACGTGGTGGTTCAGTACAACTGGTTAATTTCTTCTAGGTCTAAACATGTTGGTTCCACAAATCTTTGGGCTTCTGATGGATCTAGAGGGGCGATAACCCTGTATTCTCCTGAATCAAATGTCATCTTCCTGGTATTCAGGTTGATTATCGCCTGATTGTTAAATGCCCAATCCAATCCCAATAATGCTGGATATGGTGTTGTGCCATCCGCGATTTCGATCATTTCAAAGTCTGCCTTAGTGTGCACTCCGTCCAGATCTACTATCACTCCTTTCAGCCTCCCTATTGGTAGAACTCTATGTTGGTTTTCTAAATTCAGTTGGATTCGTGAGTAGGATAAGGTAGGTTCTCCCATGCATTTCCATGTCTTTTTGGGAAATACATTCACTTTAGATCCCAGATCTAATATCACATGGCCCATGTTAAAATCTTCGATGTTGGCATTCAATATGAACTCTCTGTTGGTTCTCCTTATGGCATGGAGGTGATTTACTATCCTCTGTTCTAAATTTCCCTCAGAGTTTGTGGTACATCATTCTAATAGATTATGTAATACTATAACAGATGATGGATCCTTAAATACTTGAATGCATGATTACAAGAAAGTTTTAATACAACTTACTTGGTTTCCCAAATGGACTTCACTGGTATGGTCCAATGCTGATGACATTTCATATGTTGGGACGTCTTGATTATGCTGTGCGGTAGATGTAGATGCAACATTCTGCTTGAGAAATTATTTTCTGGCCTCCTCCTCCTTTCTTGCATCAAATCGTTTGGGTGGCTTGGTATTCTTCTTAATCCACTGGTGCTATACTGGTTCTTGTTTGGCCGCATCATCTCCTGTTTTAGCACCTCCGTGTGTCACTATGTTGATGTTTCTTCCTTCATCCCTCGCTTCTGCTGGAATCCACTGAAAATTTTGATTGTTCTGATTCCTCTTTTCCTGGATCTTTCCTAGTAACGTAGGATATTCTTCCATGTCATGATCCGATGCGTGAAAATACATACAGGTCGTTGGTGGGAGTGGACATTATCTTGCATAATGTCCTAGTTGTTGGTAGTTATGGCACACTAATGGACCTCTTTCACGTCCAAAGACTCCTCTACCTCTTCCTCCTCCTTTATACCCAACATGATCTCCACGCGGTGTATTGTATTGAGGCACCTGATTATACTACGTAGGGTTATACTGTGGCTGTGCAGTGTTATACTGTTGGGACTACACATTGTTATAGTGTCGCGACCCAGTATTGTATTGCAATGCTTCCTGATTAAATTACGGTGCATCTTTCCATGTCATCATTTCGGCTTGGACCTTATATGTGTCTGACGTCCATTCCATCATCAGATCCATTGTTCTGTAGTCTTTTTCATCATTCCCTACTGACTTGCAAAAAGTGTAGTATGCATTCTTTGGTACTATCTGGTATTTCTGCATCATAGGAAAATGATATGGATCATGCCCGTGCATCTTGCAAATTTCACACCAGGGTCCTCCTGTTGGCAATGGATTTGGCATCCCTATTTCCATATACTGTGTGAATGTTGGACATTCGTTCTTATGGTTCCATTCTGTTATACATGTGGTACACCAAACAACTTCTCACTTGTCCTTGCCCTTATTCTGATTGAGCTGAAAGGTAAGATTATTCAAATCCTCCTTCAACTCCTTTATAGATGAATTTGTCTTGTGGTAATGATTCTCCTCCATTTGCAAGGCTGCCTGTAGAGCCTCTGCTTGAGATTTGAATTTCTTTTGACGGAGTGGGTATTTTAGGTGCGGTAACAAAGAATTCACAAAAAAATTCCTATGATGCATGTCAAGCATACCTCAATTTCCCTTTCAGATGTTTAAATAGTTGGTCAATTTCCCAAAAATATTCTCCTAGTTTCTGTCGGATTTCTATCATCTCATTCATATATTGATCCATTGAGCTTGGCTTCTGGAACTCATTAATCAATAACTTCTTAATATCTGTCAGTGTCCTTGTCATCTGAGGTGCACTCTTTATGTCAAGACTCATGTACCATTCTAGCACAATGTATCTTAGTGTAATGGCTAGCTGCACAAGTTTAGTATCTTCATCAATGATCTGTTTTGCTTCCCAGATATTTGCACAAATGAAAAAGTGTTTCTCAGGGTCTTCTGCTGCCTCTCCTCGAAATTCTGGTAACTGAATGGTGGGATCAAGTCCTACCATTGCAAACTATGTCAGACTACTACCTCTACACGGTGTAGACCCTTGACTAATATTTCCTGAACTAGCTTCCCCAGTTGTTGTTCCTTGTGTGGATTTACTTCCTACTGTCGTCCTTCTCCAGAAACTCAATTGTCTAAATGGTAGTGTTCTTGTTGTTGTATTAGTCACACATGGGTTCATGGGTTCCACACTGACATTAACATGGATAGGATTGCTGCCTTCTATTCCTGCTCTTGGAACTCTTGTTTTCCTCTCATATGTTGCATGTAGGATTTCCTCAATCTGCTCCATAGGATTTCCTCAATTTGCTCCATAGCCCGAAGATCCTCTACCTCTTCTTCATCACTTTCCAAGCCTTCCCTCACGGCTACAACTCTCTTCTTGGATTTCACCTTGTATTGGTAGGGTACTCCACTACGGGTCTTTCCAACTGTTGCCATGATCCTCTTGATCTGGTTGTCGTCCATCATGATTGGGTCCAGGGCTTCCTCTTTCTTTCCCTTCTCCACTTCTCCTTCCATTTTTCCTATTTATTTCAGTGCTTCCCCCCTTCCCCCATGCAAACATGGAAGTATAGCTGTCTGACTTCATTGTCATTACAACTTTTTTATACAACATAATTTTAATAGAAGTGTACATCGATCTAATATACCTTCCTCGAGGCCCGCACATAAAATCTTTCTCCACTGCGCTGTATGACTTCGCGGTATCTACTACAAATTCTGTTATAAAGCCCGCTACAATATTGTCGAGCAAAAAATCTACTGCGTGGGTGAATTTGTTATTCACCTGCTGTAACTATGCGATCTGAACTGGGGTCCACTCTAACTGTTGGATCCAATTTTTTGTGTGGTTATCCTTCAACCTCAATATCCACTACTTCAATAAGTGTGGAAAATCACAGAAAAAGACTTGATGCAGATCAGTAAACAGATACTTCTCAAGATATTTGCGCGGTGTTATTGTAGGGTTTCTGTTATATTTCTTCACAAAGTCTAGCTCCTTTGTCTTTATCTAGCTTTCGATCTCTGATTTTTTGGGATTCCACAGTCTTAACATCCCCCTCTAGTGGCACATTATCTCACCTTCTTGTTGGACTATTCGGTATTCTTTTGACCTGCCTTCCATAGATCTCACAGTTTTTTAATAGATCTTCAACAACTCACACATTGTCCTACCAGATCTTCAACAGATCTCATCCAATCAATCCTATGCTGTTCCAACCGGCAACATAACCATTTGTTGGTTACTTATATGAGTTATACCTTTAACATGATTGACCCAGGTTCAGGTCTACTAGGGTTCCAACAAAGCCTCTAAAACTATCGGCACTCTTGGTCAACTAGAAGGCAATGCAGTACACAGATTACACTACGCAGTATCACCCGAGATAATCTTAATGGGTGATTACAATACTCAAGTGATTGCAGTCTAGGATTAAGTGGGGATTTGTTAGTGTGCACTGTGAATTCTATTCAATTTATTAAGAAATATTCTATCATTCACCGATCTTGTTTATCCTGCTGTTTCTTATGAATGCATGAAAATCAAGAGAACTAACTACTTCATCAAAGCATTTATATAATATTTAACCATTAACAACAAATATATAACTGATAATCATTCCACACAACACATGGATTACCGTGGTTCACCCCCTCCTGGGCTATGTCCACAAAGATTTCGCTTTAAGGCTCTTTTATTATAGGTTTGTCATGCATGGTGTTGCATGCTCTACAAATCCATTCATACATTCATCAACCAGACTCCATGACCTTTATGAGGCTGAGTATATTGCACCAGGCTCCTCAGTCTGTGATCTAAACCTCAAGGTCAAGTCACTTTTCCCTCCCACAACTCAAAAACATACAAAAAGGTATCATATCATATTTGTGTCATAGACCTGTTACTCTATCTCATGCGAGTAACTCATGACAATCATCAAGGAAAACAACCCCCCCCCCCAGACCTCCTAGGTGTATATTTATATCTATTCTTGGCTCATCGACCATTACATTCTCTTACCAAAACCCTAACCTAATTAGGTCTTCTTGCAAGTAGGCCTTGCATGCTTTTCTCCTCTGCATGCACACTTTATTTCATTTCTTTTCTACCAGTTGTCTTTATTTCCCTTATTCTTTCATGCGCGCCTCACATGCTTTTCTACTAATTGTCTCTCCTCCACGTCATGCCTTTTCCCCAAAATGGGCATGTTCCCAACACCAACAAATATGCCATTCTTTTCGGATGGATCCAATTTTGTCCTCTTTTCCTTGGGGACATGAAAAAATATGGGGCAACCAAATATCCTTAGATGGATGACTTCTGGCTTCTCTCCTGAAAACATATCCTCTGGTGTCTTGTTTTCAAGTACTATGTGGGGAATTCTATTTTTCACACACACTGCAGTCTTTCTGCTTCTTCCCACAGATGCATAGGTAAATCTTGATCATGGATCATATCCTTCACTGCTTCCATGATCGTTCAATTCTTCCTTTCTGCTATTCCATTCTGCTCAGGATTGTATGGATTAGAAAGGTCCCACTTAATCCCAACTTCCTTTCAATATTCTTTGAATTCCTTTGAAGTGAATTCTCCTCCATTATCTGACCACAAGGTCTTTATCTTCCGCTCTGTCAGGTTTTCTACCAATGCCTCAAATTCTTTGAATCTTCCAAACACTTCATTCTTTTCCTTCAACAATTAGATCCAAGTTTTACGTGATTAATCATCATTAAACTATACATAATATACATAACCACTTAGCGAAGTTGCTAACAACAGTCTACACACATCCAAGTGCATGATGTCCAATACTCTTTTGGCTCTGCTATCACTACTGGGAAAGGACTGCTTGATGTTCTTTCCTTGTGCGCAACCTTTTCACACGTCGTTTGGTTTTTCTTGGATTGCTAGTCCTGTCACCATATTTATCACACTTGTGTTCAACACTCAACACACCCTAAAAATCCTTATCAATTTTTTTGTCACTTTTTGGGTACCACTTGTTTTCTGCACTGTCTGACTCGATTTCATGTTGGGAAATGTTTTATTATTGTTTATTTTTCATGACTCTCATCACTTATTTAGGTTTTATTGAACTTATGGAACCCCATGACTAAAAGACCTTAACACCTAAATTAAGAATCGACAACCAAACACTGCACCTAACACACTCAGGTTCGGCGTCGGAAATAATTCAAGTAAGTAAAGGAACCACTCAGAAAACAATAGTCGCCGAATGTCGATCTTCATTGGAATCGGCATAAGGCAGTTTTGGTTTGCATAATTTTTTCACATGAAGGCTCGAGAGATAGCCGATCCCCTTTGGCATCGGTAAAATACAAGGAGGACATACGTTAACGAAGGATGAAAATAAATCGTCGATAGCTGATGCCTAAAGCACTTTATCGAGATTGGGGAACATCCAGAAGGATCATAATAAACCTTTTGACCACGATAAAAGCTATCCCCGATCGCTGATCCCTGATGCGTTTTCGGCATTGGGACTTTTTCGAGGGAGCCGATCCGAGAGCGCTTGGGTATTTTTATTGTCGATCACCGATCCTTGACACTTTTCAGCATCGACTAGCTAGCATTTGGTTTCAGAATGAATAGCTTAAGGAAAGTACCGAATTCAATTAATTCGAGTGAATTAGGTCACTTGTATTGAACACCACGTGTCTTTACCAGGTAAGAGGCTCGTACGGTCTAGTTCCATCCCGAGTCATTCTTGGTTCCCTAGGTCCTAGTCACACCTCCGAGTCAGCTTTACCGTGCCATCACTGTATGATAAGATCGATTGAAGTTGGATTTTTTGCAAGAGGATATCAATGAAAATTTTCACAGCACAATCTTGATCCCCGATCCACCCACTAAAAGAGCGACATGACGGGACATTTTCAACATTAGATACGATCGTATTTTGGACATTTAAGGAGCTAATTAATTCCCAATCCCGCATTAGTTGCTACCTCATGCACCAATTAAAATAACATTTTTGAAATCGCTGATAGACCACATCACCACCCATGCCTCTACTGTCAACCATGATGAATTTAAGTTCTAACTCTAAATATTCGACGACAGATTTATTGAAATTTCACTCATAATCCGAATTGAATGGCTGATGCGACACAGTAAGATCTTCCCTGTTTAAATATATTGAAACATTGTGAACAAATTCATTCTGCACATAAGAGAATTCCAAAGAATCCGAAGGAGCAAAACAAACAACTCGAAGACTAGACTGACCCTCGTGATCATCCAAAAAAAAAACCCCAGGTTTAACAAGCTTCAGAGGTATGTATCCAAGTCTGTCAATTCACTGGTTATAATTTATAAGTGTTCGTCTGGATTTTTACATAGTTTCTAAACTCTTCTCAAGTTGCAGGAACAATGCCACCAAGAAATCCGACCACCAGATGCTCGCCAAGAGCACCAAAGCTAAAAGAACCAGAGACATGCGAAGTTTCTTCTCCAGGGACCGCGAGGCAATTGGATTACACCCCTAGCCCGAAGCTTAACATCAAGACAAAAACAAACAAAGTTTTCATCTAGCCTCCAACCTTTGGAGATATAGAGACAAGCACCAGGTCCAAGGTAGCGCTCCCACAGTGTGGGGATCTCTTCAAAATGATTAGAAGAGAAGAATACCTGCAGTATATCCCACACATCGACCCGGATGTAAGGGCGCTCAATGACCAGGTGTTCCCCAACATCTGACGATCTTATTTAGAAATGGTGGCGAGTAAAACTCCCATTTTACCATGACACCATTTGGTTGATGGATTCATGGTGGAGGGAAGACAATAAATTAACCAGTCAAAGAAATGGATTGTACAGGACAATCAACCTGAGGGATCCATACATCTATTTGATGGCTCTCATCTGTCGGCTATACGGATAAGAGGATTGCTCCAAGTTTTCGGAAGCATGGATGCCTTTGGCATACACAGTTGCAATCACCAAGAGTAGTTTCATATGGGGAGAAATAATCTCCAAACAACTAAGCATTTGTGTGCAGCAGGCTCAGATGGCAAAGAAAGAAGAGGCACCAACTTTCTACATGGTCTCGTACATGATTCATGTCATGTGCACTAGGAACGTATTTGTCATCATGAATTTGATATGGCATGTTGCAAAACTCCCGGTCCACGTCTACTTCAACGTGCTATGGGGAAATAGGTACAAGAAGTCTTAATCCCTAATCTATGATGAATTCATCACCCGTATTTATTTTATTCTTATTAAGAAGGAATGCCCAAGGCTATCAGTGGAAGCCAAGAAGATGATAGACAAGGTAGGCCATTGGTACTTGGATGAGCATGCAACCTACATTAAGGTGTTTGGGGCCACCAGAGCACCACATATCCTACCATCTCATGTCCCAGACCGACTCGTCGTGGGAGAAATTTGTTATCAAACCATACTGCAAGGCTATATTGCCTCATTGGTCAAAGACAAGAAACAAGCCTTCATACCCTACAATTTCCATGCAGGGTTCTATTTGGTGAAGGATACTGCTCAAGCCAAACAAGAAGGGATGAGCCAACTCAAATTCAGGTTCCTGATAGGCCGATTCCACAAGCACGATCCAAAAGGCCTTGTCCTGCAACATGCTTCACAGGTGTCGTCCTGCTGGTCGTATGCTCACAATAAGTTTGAGGATGAAGTCTTCACAGAGAACTCCCAGGAATGGCACGAGGTGGTACAGAGGATGGCCAAACCAAACATGACTAGGTTCAAGGCCATGAGCATGGATGAACAAGTGGAAACAATAGAACATTTGGCTCAAGAGGCCCTCAGAGCTAGGGAAGAAATCAGAGTGGCAGAGACAACAAAGGTGTAGTGAAGGGCATTGTTCTTCACACCAAAGGCACAAACAAGGGGTCTGCGCTTAATGGAAGAGTCACATAGAGTAATTTATCAGCCACAGAATGACTCGGACCTCGTAAAGATGACAAGGGTTCCTACGGACAACCCAATCGAAATCCAATAAGGACCAAGTGACCCAGAGCCGATACAAATTGAAGAAATCACCGGTTTAGATAACCCTGAAGTTTCAGTGCCATAGGTCAGATCACTAGGGGACGTTTCAGCTTAGCCCAAGATAGCAAGGACGCCAGGGAGAGAAAATGGACCAAACCCCTTACACGACTTAATAACTATCTATGATGATGAGGATATCACCCTAGTCCATGGAGGGAGGGCTGCCCTTACCAATTGCTGAAGCCAGTAAACTCAAGGTTTCTACAAAAATAAAGACATTTAAAGCCAATTGATTACTGATATGGCATAGATTCATTATTGGGTTTAGAGGTTTCCCTGGTGACTCCGGTATAGATTACAGAGGAAAAGGAACCCGAGAAAGTATCTTCCCCAGGTCCCGATGCTCCAATTTAAAGCCTTCCACAGAGCGACCATGATGTCTAAAGTGTCTTAGACATTGAGCTACTCGATACACCAGGGACCCAAATGGACAACTTGAAGGATGAGCTAGGATCAAGTGAAAAATAAGGGGAGATTCCACAGTAGGAAATAGGAATCTTGACAACCGATTAATAGGTAACTACTGAGCCTACCCCTGATTCATTGACTTTGGCTAGTACTTTACCTCCCAATGAGAAACAACTAGAGGCTGAACTTTTGGGACATACAAAAGAGGTTCAAGAACCCAATATTGAATAGATATACACTGTTGAGAGCTTGGGAAACACTCTTACTTGGGGAGAGGAAAAATTCCCCAAACCCGTGGATGAGGTCACCGATATACAATCCATCACCTACGACCGAAAGAGGAAATCCATCATGAAGAGAACCACTAAGAAGAGGAGGCTTACTATGGACAGTTCCATTCTCATCACCATAGAGGAGAAATTGATTAGCACAGAGCATTCTTGGATATCTGAGCTTATCGAAATAGGGATGGCAATCACAGATGCCACCCTGGATAGAGAAAGGAAAGATGAAGAGGAGCTGACCACTACACAAAAGGAGTTGGAGCATCTGCACCATTTGGAGAAATAATATTAGGACTCCACACAGGCCATGATGTTCTTGAGAAGCAAATTATAGGATGCCTATAGTAAATTCATGAGTGAGCGGAACCTTTTCATTGTAGGGATAACCAATTTCCAAGAAGACACCCTTATGGCATTAGCAATGTGCAAGGACATGGAAAGATGGTATGAGAAATCCCACTAAGTGGTGGAAAGAATTGATTACATCATCACGGTTCAAAAGGGCTGAGACGCCGAAGAGCACGACATTCTGGTACTAAGGGACAACAACATCGACCTCATCAGGAGATCCAAGATAAATGGGCCAATTGAGAAAGGAGCTGAACCAAGATCAATTGGGCGATAAGAGACATCGGTCTCCCAGAATTCTACACACCTGAGGACTTTGTCAACTTGCATGACATAGTCAAAATACATGCAGAGAAAGAATCATCGTGGACTACGAAGATAGAAAAGGTGGTGAACATGGCGTCAGGTCAAGTATAACAATTCATGGAGCACTTGATCAAGGCCTGGACAATGTTATAGTAGTTAAGTGCTAAAGTATTCAAGTATCAGGCATGGGCAGTGGAAATAAAGGAGATCCTTTTGGCCCTGATGGACCAACACATATTCTCATATGCCAATACATGCAAGGAACTCTTCGTCAAATGGTCAAAGTATGAGAAGAGTCATCCACTCATGTGAAACCATTTGATGACTCTTAGAATACTGAGAGATGAAAGCGCCATGTGGCGATGTTTTTTTTTAGTTAGCTTGCACTTT
>JASDQU010739840.1:94404-105938 GCA_032191745.1 Picea mariana
CAAATTGGAGATTATGATATAGATTATGTGTTCCTCGACTTAGGGTCGGAGGTCAATGTTATGACAAAACAGACCTGGGCACTGATGGGAAAACCTAAGTTGATCTGTTCCCCTATCAAGCTTAATATGGATAATCAACAGGCAGTAAGTCCCTTTGGTAGGCTGGAGCATGTCCCTGTGGACATCGACGAGGTAATAACATTTGTGGACTTCGAGGTGATTGCGATAGTTGATGATAGTTGTCCTTATCCATCGCTGTTAGGTATTGATTGGGATTTCAACAATTCCACTGTTGTTGACTTAAAGAAAAGAAGAATGACATTTTAAGGTGATGGCCTTAGGGTCATTGCACCTTTAGATCCCGATGAAGGTTGAAGATACACATAACCTATCAGAGAATAATACTGCGCATATGAGCTAGAGAATATATATAAAATGACAACAAGACAACAAATTTACATTAAACCTACAAAAGATGGGAATTTAAGCTGGTGAAGTGACAACACATGCTCATAGGACTCAGAAGAAGCACTGGAGAACTAGTAGAACAAAATGTATGAAGTTTCTGCATGGAGATGTGCCAGATTGACCAAGGATGTCCATTGGATTGGCACAAAAGTAAGTAACTTGCCCACATTTTATGGTTTAAATCACTTAGAAACATTCTTACTCGAATTTGTACTAGTACAACAAAGATTGTTGGCATTGAATGAGGCTTTGAAAGCTACTCCAACAAGATGGTGGGGGACATATAAAAATAACATCGCAGACTGGATGCAATGTCTCACGTTGATGAAAACCTGTTTTTCAGACAACATCGAAGGATGTGAAGTTAGATACACAGGTCAAAGTTGTTCATAGGACCATGTGCGAGATTGTGAGGAGGCCTAGAAAAAAATTCCTCAAGAATAGTGGGTGCATAAATTCATCAACACATTGGACACAATGCCTATCAATTGGTATCTTCAAGCAGAACTGTGCCTCACCACTTCAGATTGGTATAGTATGACCCATAACTTTATAGCTACATTTTCATTTGAAATCTAGTACCCTTCAGTAGATCAAGATCTACAAGTTGTCAGACATAAAGTCTTTGAGGAGGCACCTAGCCTCCCTGTGGAGCAAGAAGAGGATGAATGGACTGCACCTCTTCAAAAAATGCAAGGATGTTACAATATCAATGCTGATGAAGATGATGATTCTAGGAATGTGAACATCGCAGAAACAGAAGGACAGAGAGACGTAGAAGGACCAGGAGTCGAACTACCTTTCATTGGCCATCCGATCAAAATCAAGAAAGTTAATATTGGAACAGAGAAAGAACCTAAGCTTGCTAATGTTGGATATTACTAGGATGCTTCCACCATTGATAAGATCACAAAATTACTGCATGAATATCAGGGCTTGTTCCCAACCAAGTTCACTGATATGAAGGGAATAAAAGGGACCATGGGAGAGATGAAGATCCCCTTGAAACCAGATGCAAGTCCAGTCAAGTAGAGACCCTACAGTTTGAATCCTAAATATAAGGAGAAAGTGAAGATTGAATTAGACAGAATGCTGGAAGCAGGAATCATAGACCCTGTTCAAGAGTTAGAGTGGATTATTCCTATGGTAGTACAAGATCAGAAGACAGGAGAGATCATGATCTGTGTAGACCTCAGGAAGCTGAATGATGCTTGTTTGCATGACCCATTCCTTACATTGTTTACAGACAAAGTGTTAGATAATGTAGGAGGAGAGGAGGTATATTCCTTTACAGATGGATTTTCAGGTTATCACCAGATCAGTATTGCCAAGAAAGATCACCATAAGACCACATTTGCAACAGAATGGGGTTCCTACCAGTAAACAGTGATGCCTTTCAGATTGAAGAATGCACCAACCATCTTTTCCAGGGTGGTGGTTGAAGCATTCAAGGAATTTTTACACAAATTTTTGGAAGCATATTTTGATGATTGGATTGTTTTTAGATTATTACAAAATCATATTGAATGTTTAAGACTAATGTTGGATAAGTGTAGGCAATGTCAGATTTCCATGAATTTGAAGAAGTGCGTCTTATTTTCACCCTTTGGAGTGTTGCTGGGCCATATTTTGTTTAAGCAGGGGTTGCTGGTAGATCCGTCTAAGATTGCCATTATTGTTGATCTACCCCCTCCTACTTCAGTTAGACTGTTGCGCACTGCGTTGGGACATACTGGATACTAAAGGAATTTCATTAAGGGCTATGCACAGATTACAAGACCTATGGAGAAGCTTCCGAAGAAAAATTGTCAGTTTCAATGGATAGAAGAATGTCAACAGAGCTTTGACATATTCAAACAGAAAATGGTTACTGTGCCTATTCTAGTTTTCCTAGATTGGAGCAAGAAATTTCATGTGCATGTCGATGCATCCTCTGTTTCACTAGGAACAGTGTTAGCACAACCAGGAGCAGGAGATATTGACCACCCGTTAGACTTTTCTAGTAGGAAGCTCTCAACAACTGAGATAAATTACACCACCACTGAGAGAAAAGGTTTAGCCATGGTGTACGTGCTACAGAATTTTCATCACTATTGTTGGGAGGCCACTTTAAGATGTTCACTGATCACTCCACATTGAAATACCTAGTCAAAAAGCTAGTGTTGGGGGGAAGAATATGCATATGGTACTGCTATTCCAGGAATATGATTTTGAGATTGTGGTCAAACCATGGAGAATGAACAAGGGACTTGATCATTTGTCTAGGTTAGAGCATGGAGAGGAACCTACTAGTTGGGAGGATACACTACCAGATGTATAGTTGTTTTCCATTAGAAAGATTGATTATCACTTTGCCGAGATAGTCCAGTTCCTGTCAACATGAATGGTACCTAGTGAATATACAATCATCCAGAAGAAACAACTGGTAGTGCGCACTACATATTTTTCACTTATAGCCGGACATCTATACAATATGGGACTTGATGAGATTCTGAGGAGATACATTATGGAGGCATAAAGACCACTGATTTTAGCAGAAGCACATGAAGGCATCACATGAGGACATTATGCAGGGAAAACAACAACGCATAAGGTTCTTAGAGTTGGCCTCTGGTGGCCTACTTTACATAAATATGCCAAGGAATACTATAAAGCCTGCAATGTATGCCAAAGAGTTGGGAAGCCTTCCCAAAGAGATGAGATGCCTTTAGCACCACAACTAACTTTGCAGGCATTTGAGAAATGGGAAATTGATTTCGTGGGACCTATAAACCCACTAGGGAAGCGCACAAGAGCTAGATACATCATTACTGTGATAAAGTATTTGAAAAGACGGGCAGAAGCAAGAGCAGTTAAGGACTATAGTGCAACTAAAACTGCATGATTTATATTTGAGGATATCCTAACCAGGTTTGGATGTCCGAAGAACCTGATGAACGATCAAGGCACACACTTTATTAATAAGACTATTGAAGCTTTGAATCAGGAATTTGAAGTCCACCATCAGAAGAGCAATCCTTACCATCCATAAGCGAATGGGACGGTCGAAGCTTTCAAAAAAATCTTGGAGACAATGCTGACAAAGATTTGCAATGTGAACAAGGATGACTGGAAAGTACCAACAGTACTATGGGACTATAGAACTACTTGCAAGAAGCTAACAATGTAGACTCCCTTTAAGTTGGTGTATGGCCTAGAAGCAGTTGTCCCTATGGAATATCTGGTTCCTAGTCTTAGAATTGCAACATTCATAGATATGGATGACACTGGCGCTGTTCAAGAGAGGCTTGCGCAGTTGGTAGAACTAGAAGAAGATCGATTTGTTGTGGGATTCCATTAGCAGGTACAAAAGGAACGAGAAAAGGCCTATCATGATAGGCACATCAAGAAGAAATACTTCAAGCAAGGAGATTTGATATTGGTATACAACAACAATTTCATGAAGCATCGAGGGAAGTTCAGGACACATTGGCTTGGGCCATATGAGGTTGTTTACGTTACAAAAGGAGGAGCTGCGTAGTTGAAAACTTTGAATGGAGAGTTGAAGGAAGGTTTAGTGAATGGGAGTCGGTTGAAATTATACTATGACAACCAGCTGCCTCACAACTCTCAGTAAGAGCATAAGAAGAAGGGTTTAGGTACTAGGTGCAGTTGAAACTGGGTACCATACACAGAAAATACAATCTGCACAAGAGAAGAAGGTTGGGACGTAGTAGAAAGAACAAGCTGCCCCGCGTAGTCTGAAGACGAAGAAAAAAAAAAGGTTTAGACCTAAAGTGCCTCGGGATGATTCACATGTGAGTGTTGGGGGAATGTTGGCCCTTAGTCATGGAAGGTTGTGAAGATTAAGGAAAGAAACAAAAAGTGTGAACTATGTGGAAGACAAGTTGACTGAGATTGGGTCAAAGTGACCAAAAGAGCAGAAAAGATGGAGCGAAGTAAGAGAAAGCAAGCTATTGGAAGGGAAGAGTGAGGAAGACAGATCAACAAGGAAGATGGATCATGGGAAACTCAGCAAGCAGAAAAAACCACCAATTGATGCTTTGGAGCACCTCGCAAGAAAGAAGGAAAGTCAGGCTAACGAAGCCCTGAAAACGCAAGTCAAGTTGACCTAGGGTTTTAGCCACCTATGGTTTTGGTATTTAGGGTTTTGACACCTAGGTTTCGGCCTAAGGATGTCCAAGAGTCACTGTAATGTATAAATAAAGGTCTAGAGGACCTGATATCAGGTTGTTGTTGATTGATTTGTGATTTGTGCATGTTATGAGTGATTATTGCTGCTATGAGAGAGAAGTGCTGTGAGAGAGAGAGTGTTCTTGTATTGTATGATCTTCAGCTGGGTGCATTGATCAACCCTGTAGCTGGGTGCACAGGGAGGGAAGATAGAGAGAAGAAAAGAGATAAGGAGATAAATATCTGTAAGCTAAGTGCAAATAGAACTGTATGATTTCATCTAATATATTATAAGTGCAGTTATGTGGATGTAGCCCTAGGGAGAGGGTGAACCACATATATCCTGTTGTTGTGTGTGATTGATGTTGTGTTCTTCTGATCTATGATATACTGTTAATGCAATATTGTGTTAGATATGAAGTATAGTTGATGCAGTAGGCTTAAGAAAGGTAAAGAATAACTAGATCTGTGTGAGAGTGTTTCCCTGAACCCACTTTGCATTTCCTCTGGTTGTAGACACCTATGTCCTACAACCCCCTATAACTACTTTGGGTGAGACTGCATCTGCTTTGCAGGTGTTTCCAAAAGGGCCAATAGTTAGGGATTGTTGGTGTGCTGTTAGAACTAAACCCTGGGTCTGCCCCTGTGCCAACACCTACTCTGCTACTCTGTTCAGGGATGCTCACGCATACGGTGGAAACTATAAAACTTGTCAAATAAGCATAGGGAGGGAAAAGAGAGCAACTGTCCCACTCCAATCTGTGGCCGTCTCCAGGACATTCGAGCAATGGGGTTTGGATATCATAGGAGAAATTACACCGATTTCTTCAAAACAACATAGATACATACTGATTGCCACATATTATTTCATGAAATGGGAAGAGGCCATCCCTCTAACTCATGTAAACGAAAAAGTGGTGATCCAATTCATACAACAACAGATGATTACAAGGTTCAGTATGCCTTCTGTCCTTTTTTTTGATAAAGTCGCTTGCTTCTCTTCCACCCTATTAACAGATTTTTATTTATACAAAGGAATCATAATCAAATACTGTACAAACTTCTATCCATAGGGGGACAAAGTGGCAGAATCAATCAATAAGAACCGAGTGAGGATATTAAAGAAAACAGATGAAGACAACCAAAGAAATTGGCACAGTTCACTTCATAATGCCTTATGTGTTGATAGAGTAACACCCAAGGAAGATATAGGGAATTCCCCATACTTTTTGGTATACAGACATGAAGCCATTCTCCCAAACAGGCTGTATCTTCCATCTCTTCAACTTGCTCAAGATTCTAGAGGACAACCCTCATAAGTTATACAACAAAGAATTGATACCCTCCTCATGCTGGAAGAAGAAAGGGAGAAAGAAAAATCAAAGTTCATAGCTCATTAGAAGATAGTTAAAAGGTGGTTTGATAAGCATAAGGCCAAATAGAAGAATTTTGAAGCAGGAGACTTAGTCCTGAAATGGGATAGAGCAAATGAGCTGAAGGGGAAACATTCAAAGTTTCTGAATCTATGACTCATA
This sequence comes from Picea mariana, assembly GCA_032191745.1. Lineage (NCBI taxonomy): Eukaryota > Viridiplantae > Streptophyta > Pinopsida > Pinales > Pinaceae > Picea > Picea mariana. The sequence continues at coordinate 100,581 of JASDQU010739840.1, forward strand.
CCTTTTCAGGTGGCCGAGAAAATTGGGGTAGGCACGTATCGGTTGAAACATTTGAGGGGGGAACTTGACGACCTCTCGGTGAATGGCCAAGCCCTAAAACAATATTTCTGTTAAAAAAAATGTGTGTGTTTTCATAATATTTTGTTTTTTTAGAGAGGATAATTGCGGAGTTCAATTTTTTTCTTTTCTTGTTATAGTACTTTATGCGCTTTTGAAGTTTGTGTTTAGCAAGGCATTGGATGAACTTATTTCACGCGATATGGAAAAATCTATTCCTGATTCATGCTTACATACAACACAAGAAGCATTGGGAGACTTGCGGTTGTTTTGAAGGAGTTATGTATCTAACCTGTACAAATAAACAACCTTGGCAAAGTGATGAAGTGTTCGCCTGGTGGTCTGGTAAAACCTAAAGGGAAATATGGTAAGTTGGAAAGGACTACATGTACCTCGAGATAGAGATAGAAAAATTCACCTTAACCCCCTCAGTTTGAAAATAAAAAAAATCCTCCTCTCCCACTTGCTCAGGGAATTCTGTCGAAATAAAATCAATTATATCAAATGAGTGAAAAGTAGGAGAGGGTATGCAGATAACTCCACCGGGGCTATGGACGCTCGCTGGTAGCAGAGAAAAGTATGTGACGTCAAGGTGACTCCGCCAGGGCTATGGATGCTCACTGGCAATAAAGCAACACAATAGCAAGTGAATGATGAAAACTGAAAGGCCTGGTGCCAGTGAATGATTTACTCGACTCTTTTCAAAAAAGGGCATGGGTGATGGTTACAAGAAACAAAGGTGGAATAAAGGTTGAAACCCCACAGACAGGCCCAGATTTCACCAACTAGGGAATTTAAAACACAAGGATAGAAGATGCTCTGATTAAAACTAGTTAAGTTCTTAACCAAATTTTGCATCAGCTGAGCCCGGGGTAGGAACATAGTTCCTGCTTTCACCTAGTAAGTCGCCATTTGTTGAGCACTCAACACACCCTAAAAATCCTTTTCAATTGTTTTGTCACTTTTTGGGTACCACTTGTTTTCTGCACTATCTGACATGATTTCATGTTGGGAAATGTTTTGTCTTTGTTTATTTTTCAGGACTCTCGTCATTTATTCAAGTTTGTTTGAACTTATGGAACCCCATGACTAAAATAACTTAACACCTGAATTAAGAATCGACAACCAAACACTGCACCTAACGCGCTCAGGTTCGACGTCGGAAAGAATTCAAGTAAGTAAAGGAACCACTCAAAAAAAAACAATTGCCAAGCATCGATCTTCATCGGAATCAGCAGAAGTCAGTTTTGGTTTGCATAATTTTTTTGCATGAAGGCTCGAGAGATAGTCGATCCCATTCGGCATCGATAAAATACGAGGAGGAAAAACATTAATGAAGGATGAAAATAAATCGCCGATAGTTGATGCTCGACGTACTTTATCGGGATCAGGGAACATCCAAAAGGATCATAACAAACGTTTTGACCATGATAAAAGCTATCCCCAATCGTCGATCCCCGATGTGTTTTCAAGATCGAGAATTTTTCTAGGAAGCTGATCTGAGAGCACTTGGGTATTTTTATTTCCGATCACCGATCCTTGACACTTTTCAGCATCGACCAACTAAGATTTGGTTTCAGAATGAATAGCTTAAGGAAAGTACCGACTCCAATTAATATGAGTGAATTAAGTCACTGGTATTGAACGCCACATGCCTTTACCAGGTAATAGGGTCATACGATCTAGTTCCATCCTGAGTCATTCTTGGTTCCCTAGGTCCTAGTCACACCTCCGAGTCATCTTTGCCTCGTCATCACTGTATGGTAAGATCGATCGGTGTTGGAGTTTTTGCAAGAGGATATGAAGGAAAATGTTCACAACATAATCTCGACCCCCAATCCACCTACTGAAAGAGCGACACGACAGGACGTTTTCAACATTAGATACTATCAGATTTTGGACATTTAAGGAGCTAATTAATACCCGATCTCGCATTAGTTGCTACCTCGTGCACCGATTAAAACAAAATTTTTGAAATTGCCTATAGACCATATCACCACCCACGCCTCCACCCTCAACCCACGATGAATTTAAGTTCTAACTTCTGTAAATATTTGATGACAAATTTATTGAAATTTCACTCATAACCCAAATTGAATGGCTTATGCGACACAATAAGATCTTCCCTGTTTAAATATCTTTAACCGTTGTGAAAAAATTCATTCTGCACATAAGATAATTCTAGAGCATCCAAATGATCAAAACGAGCAACTTGAAGACTATACCGACCCTCGTGATCATCCAAAAAAAAAACCTAGGTTTAACAAGCTTCAAAGGTATGTATCCAAGTCTGTCAATTCACTGGTTATACTTTATAAGTGTTCGTATGGATTTTTATACAGTTTATAAACTATGCTCAAGTTGCAGGAAAAATTCCACTGATAAAGCCAACCACCAGACGCTCGCCGAGAGCACCAAATCTAAAATAACTAGAGGCAGACAAAGGTTCTTCTCTAGGGATCGCGAGGAAATTGGATTACGCCCGTAGGCCGAAGCTTGTCATCAAGAAAACAACAAAGAAATTTTTCATCTAGCCTCCGACCTTTGGCGATACAAAGGCAAGAATTGGATACAAGGTATCTCTCCCACAGTGGAGGGATCTCTTCAACAAGATTAACAGAGAAGAATACTCAGAGTATATCCCACACAACGACCTAGACATAAGGGCACTCGATGACCAGGTGTTCCCCAACATTCGATGGTCTTATTTACACATGGTGGCAAGTAGAACCCATGTTTTTCCCTACATAGAGGTCCTGAAGTGGCTCATCGACCACACATACGAGAATAAATTTTTAATCAATGATGAGAATGGAGGGTGCATCAGAGTTTTCATCCCGATAGATGTCCATAAATAATACAAGCTTAGGGACCCAGAGGAGCGGTTCAACACAGACTTTGTGGTGGAGTTATATGAATTCCATGACACCAACCGATTGATGGCTTCATGGTCGAGGGAAAACAATAAATTCACCAATCAGAGCAATGGATGGTACAGAACAATCAACTTGAGGGATCCATACATCTATTTGATGGCTCTCATCTATCAGCTATACGGAGAAAAGGATTGCTCCAGTTTTTTGGAAGCATGGATTCCTTTGGCATACACAGTTGCAATCGCTGGGAGAAGTTTCAACTAGGGAGAAATAATCTCCAAACAACTAAGAATCTGTGTGCAACAGGCTTAGGCACTAAAGGAAGGAGAGGTACCAAATTTCTACATGTCCTTGTACCTACTCGATGTCATTTGTGCTAGGAGTGTCTTCACCAATATGAATCTGAGCTGGCATGTTACAGAACTCCCGATCCATGTCTACTTCAACATGCTATGGTAAAATAGGTACAATAAGTCTTACTCCCTCATTTGCGATGAATTCATCGCCCGTATTTATTTTATTCTTTTTAAGAAGGAATGCCCAAGGCTATCGGCGACAACCAAGAAGATGATAGAAAAGGTAGGCCGAGTGTGCAGCCTACATTAGGGTGTTCGGGGCCACCAGAACACCACATCTCCTACTAGATCATGTCCCAGACTGGCTCGTCGTGGGAGAAATTTATTATCAAACCATCCTGCAAGGCTATAATGCCACATTGGTCAAGGACAATAAACAAGCTGTAGTAGCCATAAAAAATAAATACAAAATTTAATTCTAATTTAGCATATAATTCTTTCTTATACTAAAATAATTGAATCGCCAACATTTGAGCATATGATATTCGACAAGAAAATTAAAATTTTATCCACAGCATAAGAATTACTCAAAAGAATAATTAAATTACCTCTCCCTGATGCTAATTCTCCCATCGATCCGGTTGTTCGTTGCTGAACTCTATCAAACGCTGCCCAAAACCGAGTTTCCACCCTGCCAACTAGGACAAATTCCTAGCTCCAGGATACCATATGGATATCCTGGCCTCTGTGCCCAAAACCTCCAGCAAACCGGTGCCCCCTATACTAATCCTCCCCGACTACAGAACTCAAACTCTCCTCTCTGCAAATCCAAGAGAACCCCCAAAATACAAATTCCCCGTAGAATGATAATCCCCTTCCCAAAAGAATGCCTTCCACCATCAGGCTCTTCCCATCATATTCCCCCTTCACCGACTCCCCGCTCCTTCATTACTTTCCTTATCCATTTATTTATTATCTTATCTTTTCGTATTTATTATCTTATCTTATATTTAATGTCTTATCCCTTCCCGAATACGTAAGTCTTTAACCAATTAAACTTATTAACCTCTTTAATTCTTTACTTAATTAATTAATGAGTCAATTAATAATTAATTAGTCCTTGAAAAACATGAACACGTAATTAATAATAATTAATTAGTTAATATTATTTACGAAATAATTATTGTTTAGCTAACCTTTAGGACAATTAGATTATTAAATTAATTATAATTAATAATCCTATACATCTATTTAAGCAGGGTCATTACATACACCCACCATTCAGGAAAATTCGTCCCGAAGTTAAGGTATCTTATGGTACAAAGGAAAAGAAACATGGTTCACACATTCATAACAAGTNTATTTGTAATTATACCTCCTAGTCTCCTATATATACCAAGGAGACATTTTCATTTTGAATCATCTTGTACTTGAACATTTTAGTGGGGTAAAAGGAGGTTGCCCCCTCAAAGAGGCTTATTATCTGAAATTATATCTTTTTAAGGCGTTGAGTACTTTACCTGAGGTTTTTATATGCTATATTGATGTTTGGTTCTTAACATACACCCACCCTTCAGGAAACTTCATCCCAAAGTTAAGGTATCTTATGGTACAAAGGAAAAGAAACATGGTTCACACATTCATAACAAGTAATCGACATTTTCAGTAAGTAAGTCGAGAAAACTCATACATACTAATGTATATGTACAAGAAATGCATGTGTAGCTAGTACATACAAGTCTCGTGCATGTACTAATAATCAAAACTATCATCCTTTAGTAATTTATGTATGCATCCAATCCAGTCAGCAAAACTAGTCTTTTATAAAAGACAACAAACCAATCAATTGTTTGAGAAATCCTTTAATTACTATTATCCGGTTCAACAATTTTATTTAAACAACCGTGGTTTAGTTACGTAATAATAATTATTCATATATACACATTTATCTTTGTTTTTTGAAGGGAAAACATTAAATTCCACCACAAGACAGATCTCCATACCTTCTCAACTATTACTACTCATCCTTCCTCCCTAACCTACTTCCATCTCCATTCCTATCCTTCCTCTGCTAGACTATCTTGGAGCGTCAACTATATTGACCTAACTCCAAATAGAACCCGTAAGAG